>MJUT01003705.1:262487-284642 GCA_002080005.1 Gigantidas platifrons | reverse complement strand
CTGATGTACATGATATACACACATCTAACTAATTAAATACTTGGCTGATGTACGTGATATACACACATCTATAATTAAATACTTGACTGATGTACATGATATACACACATCTAACTATTTAAATACTTGGCTGATGTACATGATATACACACATCTAACTAATTAAATACTTGGCTGATGTACATGATATACACACATCTAACTAATTAAATACTTGGCTGATGTACATGATATACACACATCTAACTAATTAAATACTTGGCTGATGTACATGATATACACACATCTAACTATTTAAATACCTGGCTGAAGTACATGATATACACACATCTAACTAATTAAATACTTGGATGATGTACATGATATACACACATCTAACTAATTAAATACTTGGTTGATGTACATGATATACACACATCGAACTATTTAAATACTTGGCTGATGTACATGATATACACACATCTAACTAATTTACATATCAATGCTATTTCTGAATTTATTTCAGCAACAATTGCAAACATTAAATATTTTGCCAATCATTTTAGTCTATTTTTAGTTATTATTATTATTATTTTTTTTTTTAAACTTTTCAGCCAGAAAGTTTGATGTTGAGAAGGCAGAAGACATGCTGAGAAAGGTAACATAAGAACAAATTTATCTAATTGGATGTCAATTATTTTATGCAGTAGTTGGACGATACCTTTTTTATATGGATTAAAAGATGTTGTGGTTGAAACCGCAGGTCAAATAAGTATCTTAATGGAAGAGAAAATTCTATAAACTACTTTGTTTGAGATAGATTAAGAAATAATTCTCGGATGCCGGGCTCTATGCTTATTTTAACATGAGTAGGCATTATATTTGTCATTAATTTACACCGATCGACAGCGAGGTGACGTTGATCTACAAAAATATTAGGTCAGTTTGTAACTCGCATGCACAAGTTTATCGGTTAACTAATCTGACGTAAAACGCATTATGACATCACAGATAAAAACAATAACGTTAGTTCTGAAGGCCTTTACAGACATTATCACATATATCCCAGTTCTGAAGGCCGTTACAGACATTATCACATATATCACAGTTCTGAAGGCCTTTACAGACATTATCACATATATCACAGTTCTGAAGGCCTTTACAGACATTATCACATATATCACAGTTCTGAAGGCCGTTACAGACATTATCACATATATCACAGTTCTGAAGGCCTTTACAGACATTATCACATATATCACAGTTCTGAAGGCCTTTACAGACATTATCACATATATCCCAGCTCGTCCTATCGAAATCACAGAGATATATATGTCTGTCTCGACCTTCCAAAATTGCTATTATTCTATATGTATTCAATTAGAGATCAAGTTGTACATTTTATATTTTCTTAAATTTTTTCAGCATCTTATATGGAGAAAGACAGAAAATATAGATCAGATACTAGTTCAACGTAAAATGCCAGAAGTGTTGAGGAAATATTATCCTGGTGGACATTGTGGGTTTGATAAAGATGGCTGCCCAGTATGGATAGATCCCATTGGTAGTATTGACCCTAAAGGTAGGATAGTGACTGTTGATTACCTTTTACTTTTTTGTGTAGTTAATGTGACCTAGCGCAATACAGTGAGTACATAGCATGATAAATCACTGTGATAGTTGTATCACTCTTCTTAGTGATACTGATATATCTTTTGTTCTGTTTCATCTGTTTATTTATTTTGATATGCCTTTTGGGTGATAGTAAGTAACACTTTAAATGTTCAAGAAAATTTGAAGATATATTTTTAAAGGATACATCCAAGAGTGATACATCTATCACAGTGATTTATCATGCTATGTCTCTGACTGTACTGTAGTTACACAGGTCCTCCACGATGTCATCCACGATACCTCAGGACAATAGGTTTAACTGTAATGAGTTCATTAAAACAATGGTGGAAAAAATGTGGTTTTTTTTTTCACATATTCTGTAATTATTTTACCTTACTTTATCAATATTTATGCTAAACAGCAATCATGTTTATACTAAACAGAAATCATGTTTATGCTAAACAGCAGCCATGTTTATGCTAAATAGTAATCCTGTTCATGCTAAACAGCAGCCATCTTTATGCTAAACAGCAATCATGTTTATGCTAAACAACAATGATGTTTATGCTAATCAGCAGCCATGTTTATGCTAAACAGCTATCATGTAGAATATTACTTCATTGTCTCTTATGTGTAGTGTTGAATTGATAAGGCATGAACCAAAATATATTTAGGGGAGAGGTGATATTTCCTGTCTAATACGTACCTCCTTGGGACCCATTTTTGTGTTTGGAATAAACAGGTGCTCAGTTTATACAGGTTAAATTAACAAAGATTTCCTGCTTTGGAGCTTTATTTAATTTTCGGTTTATGAAGGATTCTACTTTATTCAAGATTTGAGTTAAACATGTATATAGAAACCAAATGATGTCAAAAGCATGATGTAAAATAGAGAACCAGTAAATTGTCACAGCTATTAATATCCACGTTTTACTGCTTCAAAATACTGTTTTGCTCTAGAGATGTAGGTTCACATTTTCCAACCTCTTGAAAATATTTTTTCATGTAAGCACATTATCCAAAAATATGTGTAGACTGTCTATGATAATATTCATGTGTCGCATGAGTATGAAGTTATTTTTACTGTAAGTCCAGATTTTTTTTAAACTGTTTGGCATCTTCTGCCATGCATGGCACATATTGTATGTAACAACATCATTAATATTGTTTTTATGTGTAAATTGTGTAGGAAGTGCAAAAAAGAGAATATGCATTCAATTCTAAACAAATCTAGAAATATTTTCTTTTCTTCCTATAATTCAATACAAAAAAAACCCCAAAAAACAGGTATGATACCAAACAATAATCAGTCTTTAAAATGTAATGATTTTTACAGAATTTTCACGACCCAGTCGCAAGACATGATGGGCATGGAGTATTTCCTGTGTCCATCTGTCCTCACCTCTTGCATTTGGTTTCTGCTCAATAGCTGAAGTTCCACTGAAGCAAATAATATGAAATTTATACACAAGGTCAGAGATTTTAAAAAGAAGGCCAACTGTTCTGGAGGTATGCCCCTGTTTAATTTAGCTGGAAGCGGGGTATCCATGTCCTGTGAACTCATTCTTTCATATTTTTTTTTATTATTCAGAGTCAGTCTAAAGTCATCTGTAGTATAGTTTTTTTGTGATTTTTATTTATAGGTTTGTTAAGATCAGCAAAGAAAATGGATGTTATCTTTAAAGAAATACACAATGCTGAATATGTACAAAGTCTGCTGAAGTTACAAAGTAAAAAGGTACAAAATTAAAATCTGCTGAAATAAAACCGTTTTTAGTATTTGATTTTTTTAATTTTGTATTTATTAAATCACAGTGTGGGAACGGAAGTGTATAGGAAATAAACAACTTCGGTATTTGTGATAGTGTATAGCGACGATCCATTGCTTGCTGGACATGTAGCGTTTGAAATATGGTAAGTTTTTTCAAATTTATTTTAACTTGGAAAGATTATTAACGTATATAGCACTATATTTGCGTTCGTAGATTCTTTATAATCATTTCAACAAGATCTGAGATGTTACTTTAACTGTGTGTGAAAGATTCAGCTGCAGATCACTAAGGCTGTCGCATTTTAATATCAAAAGATGATTTTAAACATGCATTATTATAGTCCATAAAGAAAATTTTAACTAGACAATGCAACTATTATATACACAAATATCACTGTTATACCATATAAAAGTATTAAGTCAATATATGCTTGACAAATGCACAAAAGATGCCTTTAATTATAGTCGGTGTCTTTATGATAAGTTGCTTGTTCGCATAGGACATAGTTGCTTGCGAATTTTGTGTATAGTTGCTTGCCAAATATTTAAACTTAAAAGTTAGCTATGTTACATATATTGAACAAAAAGGCGAGTGTATCATCAGATATTGTGGTAGGCCATGTGACGAGGTCGCAGAACGAGTCTGGCCTATCAAAATATCGGATGGTGCACAAGCAACTTTGTTCAATAAGGGACTTGTATCTTGCGACGTCAATCAAATCTCCCGCGGAAACGCCCTCCTAGTTGGAGGGAAACCTTCATAATCTGCATGAGCCGCACCAGATGAGAAAACGTTTTTGAACAGGAAAATGGATTTGAATGACTAAAAATATGAATCCTTCGGATGATTTAACGCTTTCAAAATTTTGTGAAAGAATTCGAAAGTGACAATAAAAATTTGTGCATAACACACAGGAAATTAAAACCATTGATTTTGATGATTTGGACTTTCTTTCACATGATAATATTTAAAAAAAAACTATTTGGATTTTTTGCCCGTGTGAAATCGACGACGCCACGCTGTCACAGGTCGTTTTATAGAGTTTTGTTATCGCATGGTCCGTCATTTTTGAGTGTCCGTCATATTAAACAGTTTTATCATCACTTGTGTCGTCCGTCATTTTAATTGCCCGGAATCAAAGATTCGTTGGCATATAGTTTTTGCCATGACCGTCTGTCTATGTCAAAATTGGGACGAGGACATCAGTGTTTCACAAACGCATCTTGTTCAGTTTTGAAATCCTTTTGCATCCGTCATTTTTTTTTTTTAATTTTGTTACACGGGTACGAGTGTTAAAGGTAGTCATGGTTGCTAAATGGTCGTTGTCGCTGTGACCACTACCCTATTAGCTTCGAGGTGTTGATTGGAACTTAGGCAATGTGTGATAAAGTTTGTCACTTGCTTACAGCTTCCTCCTTTTAATCCGTCAATAAAACTGATCGTCATGAAACTATCTGCAATGAGAAATGCATTTTCATGTAAGTTCTAGCATATATATATGTAACTTAACAATTTTACCCTTAAACTGACTGCATTGACAGTAATAAGTAAATAGAATGAGTGTTAATTTAAATTTTTTTGTTTAACACCACTTTCAGCAATATTTCAGCTATATCATGGCGACCATTTGTAGTGGTGGAGGAAGCCAGAATACCCGGAAAGAACCACCGACTCTGAACAAGCAACTGGTAAACTTTATCATTTGCGATTGCGAGTCGAGTGCACCCTTTTTGTAATTTACAAAGCCAGGCGCGAACCCATACCGTATTGGTAATAGGCTTGTATGAGTTGTTAGATCCAACGACCTAACTCATTGAGCCATCCGGGCCCCTTATAAGTGAATAAAAAGTACCTGTTGATGCAGAACAAGCAAAGAAGGGATGAGTATGTAAAGGGGAAAGAAACGTATTGTTCTGTAGACACCAGGGTTGGTAATAGTTATTACAAACCTATCAGCACTGTTTAATTTATTATTCAAAATATAATAAAATATGAATTATACTCTAGAACAGGTTTTTAGCTCACCTGACCCAAAGGATCATGTGAGCTTTTGTCATCACTTTGCGTCCATCGTCGTCGTCCGCGTCTGTAAACTTTTCATACTTTCATCTTCTTCTTTGAAACTACTGAACAGATTTGGACCAAACTTGGCAGAAATGTTCATTTGGAGGTTGTCTACCAAATTTGTTATTTTGGTTTAGATCGGAAAACCAACATGGCCGCCAGGGCCAATAACGTGTTCTGATTGGTTGAAACTTTGAAAATCTACTTGTCAGAAACTACTCAGCCGATGGAATTGTAACATTATAGAAATGGTGACTGGATGGTCCTCTACTAAATTTGTTATTTTTGTGCCGATCGCATATCCAAGATGGCCGCCATTACTCGACTTAGTTTTAACATATACAAAATGTAGGACCCTATGGAAAAACAATTTAAAAAGTTTTTCCTCTGAAACCAGTAAGTCAGTTTAAAGCAAACATGGCATGAATGGTCCTTAGGTGGTCAACTTTCAAAATAATGTCATGTGACCCTGATCTCCATCCAAGATGGCTGCCATCAGTGAACATAATTTTAACATAGGACCCTATGGGAAAAATGTTTAAATTTTGTTCCCTCTGAAACCAGTGAGCCAATTTAAAGCAAACATGGCATGAATGGTCCTTAAATGGTCAACTTTCAAAATTATATCCAGTGACCCAGACCTCCATCCAAGATGGCCACCATCAGCAGACATAGTTTTAACATAGGACCCTATGGGAAAAAATGTTTTAAAATCTTCTCCTCTGAAACCAGTAATAGCAAACATGTCATCGATGGTCCTTCGGTGGTCAACTTCCAAAATTGTGTTCAGTGACCCCAATCTCGGTCCAAAATGGCCACCGTCAGCGGCCATAGTTTTAACATAGGACCCAATGGGAAAATTGTTTAAAAGTCTTCTCCTCTGAAACCAGTCAGCCAATTTAAAGCAAACATGGCATGGATGTTCCTTGGGTAGTATATACTTTCAAAATTGTGTCCGGTGACCACAACCTTCATCCAAGATGGCTGCCATGAGCAGACATAGTTTTAACATAGAACCCTATGGGATTTGAATAGTAACTTAGATGTATTCGGCATGCAGACATTCTTAAGAGGACTTATTTATATCAGGTGAGCGATACAGGCTCACCTGAGCCTCTAGTTTGGCTATTGCCCAAGTAACAGCAGATTATTTTTTCTTGACAAATACCACAGTTTTCCCCCAAAGATAATGATTTTATCCTCTCGATCGTCAAAGTACTGATTGCTAAACATTTAGACGCTTCAGATACACTTATTTATGAAATTTTATTGAAAGAGAAAATCAAGCGACTATACACTGCATTTACAAGCGACTATCCACTACATATCTGATTGCCAACAAGCACCTATACACTGCAATTCTTGCATCACTATCTTTGACCCAAATTTTCTCGGCATTGATACAACTTACAAAAACCTGTCTGCATGTCAAAAGTATATATGAAAGGCTTTTAAAAAATGTATATTTCAATATCATAACATTTTCGAATATTTTGTAAAAAGCTGTCAAACAAGACAGGCACTCAAACTTCTACTGATCGGTAGTATTTTTTGGACATTTTATCATGCATTTGCAGCATTATTGCAGTGTTTCATGCATCAAATATACACATGAACCTTCGTAAGGCAAATGAAAACTTTGGTTGCTTTGTATAAGCTAAAACCATTACAAAATCTTATCTGAGGTCATATTTTTACAGTGCTGCAAGCGATGGATCGTCGCTATACACCATCACAAATACCGAAGTTGTTTATTTCCTATACACTTCCGTTCCCACACTGTGTAAATTCTTAAATAAAATTCAAATCTGATTAGGTATGCAAGCTTTGATTAAAATTGTATTACATGTTAGTAGGGTTAGGGTTCAACAATATTTCAGTTATATTGCGGAGGTCAGTTTTATTGGTGGAGGAAATCGGAGTACCCGGAGAAAACTACCGACCTGTTGCAGTTCACTTACAAACTTAATCACAAAAAGTTGCATCAAGCACACCTCACCATGAGCGGGATTTGAACTCACTACATTAGTGGTGATAGGCACTGATTGCATAGGTAGTTGTAAATCCAACTACCATACGATCACGACCACGACGGCCCCCTTAAATGCTATTTCAAATGTAATTCCAAAATATAAGATAGCATAAAATTACCTCCACATGTGTACACATGTTTTAATCTTAAAATCAAAAGTTCACTGATTTTGGAAGATATTTCATTCTGCAAAAGCAATCATTCTTCTGTAAACTGTTATCTAATTAGCTAAATACAGTTACCAGTACTGACTGGAAAAACACTGCACCATTTCACTCAAATTTCATCAAGATATGTACTGTTAACCTATGTGACCTTGTGTCACATGGCCAACAATACACTAAGATAAAATAATTTATCCCTACCATGTGGGACAAACCTAGTTTAAAGCAAAATAAATGTTGAGATCTTCTACCAAATATTGACCACCTTCAACAAGTTTAAGATTATGTCAGAGATATATGGTTTCACACCCCCACCCCACCTCAGTTCGATAAAAATCTCAAATTTGCAGTTATGGAGGTAAACTTTTATCTTTGTACAGAAGTCCTAACCTTGTTTGTTGTATATTTCAGCTTGGTAAAAGAATAGACAAAATTTTACTTATATATGACTTAGAAAACTTTGGAATTAATCATCTATGGAAACCAGGTAAATGCTTGTCTTTATGAGATGGTAATGGACATTGAAAAAACAATTGAGCACATGTAGTTGATTGAAAGTAAATTTATCTAATATATTTCTCTGTGTGATATATTTTTATTGATGATTTGTATATTTTCCCTTTGATCTTGACATGCAATAATATTGCTGTTTTTTAGTAATGTCACTATCATCTCACCAATTCCTCAATAAACATACTATCGTTAATATGTTTTGCTCGAAATGAACTTCTAATTGCATCTCACTTCTCAGACTTTGCTTTCGATGTGATAATTGCTATGAGAAATCCATTCCCTCAAAACTATTCAACGATAGTATACATTTCTCGTTAAATTGTATTTCGTATGTACAGTCCAACCTGTCTTATGTGACCTTCAAAGGGTACATAAAAAATGGTGGCTGCTTAATGCAGGTTTATATATAAATATAAATATAACTTGTGTACATGTATATTATTAATATTGAAATCATGTAAATTAATCTAATCATCGTATCTAAATTTGTACTGATTATACAGCTCCTTTGTGGGAGTCTTGATTGACAATAAACTATTTGTATGTTTGTTTGGTTTAATTATTATGAAATGCACTGCAAAGAGAATTAAAAATTAAGGTCACACAATACAAGCTATTGCTTAATAGAGGTGGTCACTAAAGCAGGTTTGACTTTATATTAAAAAAATCAGACTTCTTAATACTGAACATTGAAGACCCTATTGTGATTCAGTGATGAAGACCAGCAATTATAATTGTTTTACCTGTTAATTTTCTTTGTGTGTTATACAACTCGAGAAAAACAGGAAAAGATCAATGGGGTCATCATGGTCATGATTATATGGTAGTTGATTTACACCACTAATGTTGTGAGTTCGAATCGCCATCACATCATAGTGTACTCGATACAACATTATTTGATAAGTTTGTCAGTGACTTGCGACAGATCAGTGGTTTTCTTTGGGTCCTCTGGTTTCTTCTACCAATAAAATATAACTGAAATACTGTTGACAGTGGCATTAAACACCATTATCAGATCATGATTAAGGTCTACTGTCAAGCTTTAGTAAGTCAAACTATGATTGGTCAATATACCATAATTGGCTACAACTGATTTGAAAGTCCTGTCAAATTTACATATATTTATAAGTTAAAAAATACTTTCACTTGATAGCAGATACCTCAAACAATAAAGCTGAATAACTTGTCTTGTCCAGGGCTTTCAATATTTTTCAAGTGTACCAGTACTTCACTATTTACAGGTGGTACTTTGTATTAAAATTTGAACATTTTCATGAATATCTCATATAATACTCTTGAAAATCATGAGGTACCAAAGACCATTTTATAAGCGGGTAAAAGTACCTGGTACCACCCCTTATAGAAAGGCCTGCCTGTCAATAAGAAAATAATAGTAATTACCATAGCAATATGGAAAGTTGTAATTTAATGGGCAAGTTTATGCTATGATTGAGTGTACTTGGTATTTGAACAGACCCCTCGGAAGTTAATCTATATAAAATATGTCTTAGAGGATGACATTTATAATATTTTATTGAGAGCAGTTACATACAAAAGTCTGAAAATAAGTTTTTATATCTGATAGGTCAACAAACTAGTTTGTTTAAGGTACATTGTAATAACCTTGAATGAGTTCAAAAATTAAATGAATTGTAATTTTTTTTTAAAGAAAGAAACATGTTTTATTTAATCACAGATTTTGAGGATTGAACATTTTATTGGTAAGACTGGACATTGATATGCTGTTTTTCACTGATAGCGAGGTGTATTTGATACAACTTTATGTGATAAAGTTTGTCAGTGACTTGCTACAGGTCGGAGGCTTTCTCCGGGTACTCCGATTTCCTCCACCAATGAAACTGACCGCCAAAATATAACTGAAATATTGTTGAAAGTGGCCTTAAACCCTAACCCTGATATGCTGTTTGTCCAATCAAATGAAAACAAACAGCAATATGCAAATTATAATAGAATTATATTACTTTGAATTACGTTGTAGGCTGAAAATAGTTATTGAAATATGATTTATTATTATCTTCTCTGCATTTTTTTCAGGTATGGACGCTGTCATTAAATTTTTACAAATGTTTGAAGATAATTACCCAGAAACTTTGAAGATTGCATTTGTAATCAATGGTGAGTCATGGAATACAATGTTTATGGGTTATTAAACTTTCGAGGAAAAGTTTCATACTTGTGCTAAAATATTCCTCCAATCAGAATGCTTTTTATATTAGATAGTGTTCTGATTGGTTGTTTTATGAGAATGAGTAAAAAAATCATACTTGAATGTTTTATGACCTTAAGTCCATTCCTAGCTTCAAATATAAGAATTATGGGACACAGAAAAGTAAAACAGTATGTCAATTTTTGGGTCGCTGAATACAATGACAGACATATATTATAAGTATCTTATACTTTGTCTTTTTTCATTATTTTTCATGACACATTTTACTTTAGGATTTGAACTACAATTGTTTAAAGTCATAAAATTTTCTAAGTTAACATATTTTATAGCAACAAAATTACTTTAATTAAGAAATAATTCATGGCAGCCGTAGATTTGTGCTCATTTAACCATGGGTTGGGCATTTATATTCAATTATTTTTTCCCAAGCGCTAGCGAGGGATAAAATACGAATATAAATGCCCAACCCATGGTTAACTGTACACAAATCTACGGCTGCCATGAATTATTTCTTTTCTAATATGATAAATACGGTAAATTTTATGACCCTAGGACACCTTAGAATCCGCCACACAACGGCTGTTCCGTTTAGACCCCTTCACATATGATGACGGAATTAGCGCAATTTGAGCACATATATTGAATCAAACTCCTATTGTGTGAGTAATAATATTATAGATTTGTTTCATTTGTTTTGAAAATTTACCTTTGGGGATCCCCAGTATGGACTCATACATTCCATTGATGTGTGTCACGCATGAATTGAACATCAAAATGCACTAACCTTCATGTAAAATTATGTTTACAGTAGTTTTCCTACATTGATAACTAGTCGGTGATGTAATTAAGTTACTGATATTTTCCAATTTTATGGCATTTTGCATTTAGCTACTTAAACAAGTAAAATGCTCACAAAATCATAAAATAAATCAGTAACCAGCTTATCATGTCAATATCACCAGCGTCCCTTGTAAACTACGTCACAGAATGACGATAAATTATAAAAGTCAAAGTCGATAGATGGTTGTCTTAAAGTAATATGAAAGGCAAATATCATGGAATTTTTGGATTGAATATTTTTACTTAATATGCAACTTAATTTAACTAAAATCAACTGCATAACATTAAAAATCCGTTCAAAAGCAAAATTTATGAGCAAATCACAAAATATTTGACAGCAGATAATTACTTTTGTTAACAACAGTAATGCAAATGATATGCACATGACCCAAGATTTGAACTCTTTCAGGGAGATTGTGTAGCGGATGTGTTCGATTTGTGTTTAAATTATCTCCCTTTTGGAAACCTGGCTGTCAAAAGTAGATATTTATTTGTATGTTGATATGCTTTATTGATATATTTTGTAATGATAAGGCTATTTGTAATATATTTATCGTATTTAAACATTGACAAACTTCTGCAAATAAAATTTGTTAAGAAATTTGCAGAATGAAAATAATAACCATACCATTGTCAAGGTGACGAATGTTTTATATAATACTTACGGTTTACATTTTCAACTCGTTCAAGGAACCATTGGCTATTAACAGTATGGCCTACTTAGTATAACTTTGATGTTTGAAATAAAATAAAGTATTACTTTTGATCCTGTGTCTGTCTGTCTGTGATGTTTTTGCTTGTCAACCACCAAGCGAGACATATCCAAACACGCTCCTGTTACAGAAAGTGATTGAATTAGTTGACGATGGATACAAAATGAGATTTAGACACATCCAGGTTTGTTCCACTGGGATTCGAGCTTATGGCAATAGGAATTAAGGCTAATAAGTTTTCAATACTTTATATAGTCAACAAAAGGCATGATATAACAGAACATAAAAATCAACAATTGTAAAGGCTTCAAATAAATACTGCACAAAAAAATAGATGCAAAAAACGGTTGTAAAATACCAATATCAAAAATAACCTAGGTAGCACTGAGGTTCGAATGTAAAAAATCAACCCAGAAAAACAACTAACAAAAAGTTTATATTTTAAAGCATTCTGGGGTTAAAGCTAATCTAAATTAAAGCCGAAAATTAACAAAATTTAGTCTCCCATTTTAAGCTATCCCAAAAAACAAATAGATTGGGTACTACTCTGATAGAAGCAGGATCAAAAGTTATATTTTAAGTAGGCCATACTGTTAATAGCCAATGGTTCCTTGAACAAGATGAAAAATGTAAATATTAAATATTATATAAAACATTCATCACCTTGACAATGGTATGGTTATTATTTTAATTCTGCAAATTTCTTANCAAATTTTATTTGAAGAAGGTTGTCAATGTTTAAATATGATAAATATATTACAAATAGCCTTATCATTACAAAATATATCAATAAAACATATCAACATAAAAATAAATATCTACTTTTGACAGCCAGGTTTCAAAAAGGGAGATAATTGAAATGCAAATCGAACACACCCATTTATCTTTTCTTGATCGGCAATCATCAGACCAAAACTTTTCTTCACGAGGTATAATGATTGGCAATCATCGGAACAAAACAACTGAAAGTTAATTAGTCTCCACAACAATGGCAAGGACGAAAAACATGCACACGGATTTGCAGATTTCTAGTTGTTGGGAACATATTTCGACTTGAAACATGCATGAATAGCTTAGTAAAGGTACCACCTTATTCCAAATGAATTTTCAGAAAGAAAAAAATTCTTCACCCAAAACTGGTGTAATATTACTTTTAAGTATTTTTTTTCGGAATTTTTTTTTTTACGGAAACGACCTTGTAGGCTTTTAATCATTACAGAAACTTTTTAGATTATGTTTTTTTGTTTCCAATTGATAATTTGAGTGCGCAGGTGCTAAAGGTAGATATATACCGACATATACTGGTTGACGATATATAGGCCGTCATATTAGAATTTATTTTTTACATTAACACAAGGGGGGGCCCGGGTGGCTCAATGAGTTAGGTTGTTGGATTTAACAGCTCATACAAGCCTATCACCAATACGGCGTGGGTTCGCGTCCTGCTTTGTAAATTACAAAAAAGGTGCACTCGACTTGCAGTCGCAAGTGATAAAGTTTACCAGTTGCTTGCCAAGGGTCGGTGGTTCTCTCCGGGTACTCTGGCTTCCTCCACCACTAAAACTGGTCGCCATGATATAGCTGAAATATTGCTGAAAGTGGCGTTAAAACACCAAAAATCAAATCATTAACACAGGAATTTTGTATTTTCTTCATGGAAATATTATTGATGTTTCACTTTTCTGAACAATGTATTTTAATTCCGTTTTTTCCAAACAAATATATAGAATTAAAAAAAATTGATAATTGTTTTTAGGAATTAATTATAAATTTTAGAATTGTAGTCTATGTATATAATTTAGTAGTTTGGTAAAAAGCATTATCAGTGACTCAGTGACGCTCCCATACTCTCCATTCATTACCTGTGTGTCAGTTTATATGAAAACCGTTGTTTCTGGTTTGTTTATTAGTTTCCATAACAACGTAACATTGCTTAAATTTTCCTATTAGATGGATTGAACAGATTATGAAAGATAGGACTTGATATAGTCAATATAGCATTTATTGTTGAATAGGTATGATTGGATATAAAACAGTTTGTCTGTACAAATCAAAATGTTATAAAGTGACTCAATAATAATTCATGACTACAAGAATCTCTCTGTCAGTTGACCCACGGTTGGTAAGTAGAGTGTAATCAGAGCATGATAAGTAATGGATTACTGACGATGGACAAAAAGTTTGTAAGACTAATACTGTCAGATGACCGGTTGATATATTTGACTTTTTCAGCTCCTCGTATATTTCCTGTTGTATATAAGTTAATTAGACCAATACTATCAGAGGATACTGCCAATAAAATCAGAATATATGGCTGTAAGTATGATAATATACATGACAAAACATATTCTGGTGTTGTATAATTATAAACACTTTAATAGCATATGCATCTTTTTCAATTGACCCTGAAAAGAGAACTAAACGACAACAGCTGATGTCATGGTTTGGGACAATATGACAGTGCTAAATGTGTTTTCAATCCCCACATCTTCATAGCATTCAGCAGTCAAACAAATATAAACAAAATACATACACTGATTGGTTTCAACTCAAACATACACTGATTGGTTTCAACTCAAACCTATTATGATTGGATTCAACTCACGTCTACACTGATTGGTTTCAACTCAAACCTACACTGATCGGATTCAACTCAAACCTACACTGATTAGTTTCAACTCAAACCTTCACCGATTGCTTTCAACTCAAACCTACACTGATTGGTTCAACTCAGCCTACACTGATGGGTTCAACTAAAACTACTCTGATTGACTTCAAGTCAAACCTACACTGATTGGCTTCAAGTCAAATCTACATGGATTTGCTTCAACTCAAACCTACACTGATTGGTTTCAACTCAATCCTACAATGATTGGCTCAACTCAGTCCTACACTGATTGGCTCAACTCAAGCCTACACTGATTGGCTTCAACCCAATCCTACACTGATTGGTTCAACTAAAACTACTCTGATTGGTTTCAACTCAAACCTACAATGATGGGTTCAACTAAAACTACTCTGATTGGTTTCAACTCAAACCTTCACTGATTGGTTTCAACTCAAACCCACACTGATTGGTTTCAACTCAAACCTACACTGATTGGATTCAACTCAAACCTACACTGATTGGCCTCAACTCAAACCTACACTGATTGGATTCAGCTCACGTCTATACTGATTGGTTTCAACTCAAACCTACACTGATTAGTTTCAACTTGAACCTACACGGATTGGCTTGAATGGCTTCAACTCAAACCTACACTGATTGGTTCAACTCAACCTACACTGATGGGTTCAACTCAAACATACTCTGATTGGTTCAACTCAAACCTACACTGATTGGTTCAACTCAAACCTACACCGATTGGTTCAACTCAACCTACACTGATGGGTTCAACTCAAACATACTCTGATTGGTTCAACTCAAACCTACACTGATTGGTTCAACTCAAACCTACACTGATTGGTTCAACTCAAACCTACACTGATTGGTTCAACTCAAACATACTCTGATTGGTTCAACTCAAACCTACACTGATTGGTTCAACTCAAACCTACACTGATTGGTTCAACTCAACCTACACTGATGGGTTCAACTCAAACATACTCTGATTGACTTCAAGTCAAATCTACAAGGATTTGCTTCAACTCAAGCCTACACTGATTGGTTTTAACTCAAACCTTCACTGATTGGTTCAAGTTAAACCTACACTGATTGGTTTTGACCCAAACCTACTCTGATTGGTTTCAACTCAACCCTACACTGATTGGCTTCAACTCAAACCTTCACTGATTGGATTCAACCCAAACCTTCACTGATTGGATTCAACTCAAACATACACTGATTGGTTTCAACTCAAACACTCACTGATTGGTTTCAACTCAAACCTACACTGATTGACTTCAACTCTAACTGGGGGCCCGGATGGCTCAATGAGTTAGGTCGTTGGATCTAACAACTCATACAAGCCTATCACCAATATGGCGTGGGTTCGTGCCCGACTTTGTAAATTACAAAAAAGGGTGCACTCGACTCGCAGCCGCAAGTGATAAAATTTACCAGTTGCTTGCCCAGGGTCGGTGGTTCTCTCCGGGTACTCCGGCTTCCTCCACCACTAAAACTGGTTGCCATGATATAGCTGAAATATTGTTGAAAGTGGCGTTAAAACACCAAAAATGAAATCAACTCTAACTTATTGGCTTCAAGTCAAATATTCACTGATCAGGTTCAACTCAATCCTACACTGGTTGGTTTCAACTCAAAGGCTTCAACTCAAACCCTCTCTGATTAGCTTCAAATGAAACCTACACTGATATGATAGGCTTCAATTCCATCCTACACTGATTGGTTCAACTCAATCTTACACTTCAACTATAAAAGAAATAACACATGCTATATATATCAAATAAATGTTGAAAAAGTTTAAATTAGGATTGGAGAAAGCTTTAATTTGTCATATTTATATTATAGCTAACTATAAAGATGAACTATTGAAGTTAATAGATGCTGATCAGCTACCTGTACACTGGGGTGGTGAACTTACCGATATAGATGGAGACCCGAAATGTAGGTCAAAGGTGAGGATCAAAATGATTTGTCAATTATTTTTCTCATTAAATATTTGGTTTTTACATGTTAAATGACATGTAGGTCCCCTCATGGTGTCACACACAAACTTCATTGAGAAAATGAAAAGTTTGCTTATTTTGGCACAAAATATTTAAACTTTTTTTCGGAAAACTTTGTCAATATATAATTAAGTTAATGAGATGGTCCTTCAATCACCCCTTTTCACAATTGTATCTAACAGCCAATATGACCACCAGTACAGTAAATATAGATTTCATCATATGATACCAACTCCAACATTTTAAGCCAGAATTGACAGAAAGTTTTCTTGGGGTTTCTTTTTAATAAAGTGTTTAACATATCAGCTCTTTTTATTTGTTTAATATAGACTTTGCTGATTATGCATTCAAGATGGCCACCGTTACTAGAAATTATAATTTCATAAGATCATAAAAAATCAAATTTACATTTTATAAATGCATGAGTCTATGCTCAGTTAGGGTTACGTTGGATTGTGGTGTTTAACAACTTCTATCAAAGGCCACCTCTCTTAAAATACTATCATTCAGATGCTCTGAGAGAGTAAAATAAAATAGTACTTAATTGTCCAACTCAAGAGAGGCCACCTTTTTTAATAGGGCCATTTTTCATCATTGCAGAAGGTGTGGTCTCATGAGAGGAGAACTAGTGTATTTCAGTTATATTGCCAGTATTATTGGTGGAATAAATTCCTTAGCACCCAGAAAATACTACTTACCTGATGCATGTTATCACAAATTTGCATCAAGAACATATTTAAATGAGAGGGAATCAAACTAATTACTAAAAGCTATTTACTAATTACAAACCAGTGGTGATTGACTCTCATTACACCAGTAGATACAAATCAAACTATCATATGATCATACCCATCACATTCCCTTACTCGGTCAGGATATTGGTGAGTGAGTAATTGTTGCTCAACGCCAAAAAAAAAAAGAAACCCATTAGACTGTGTCATTGGACCATCCTTACAGTGAGTGATTGTTGTTTAAAGTGATTAATTTTTCAATTATATCCTGGCAAATTACATTTCTATCATGATGATGATGATGATGTTCACTTAGTACTAGACTAACAGGCACAGTTAGATTTTTATAGTGCTAGCTCACGGAAATAACAGTCCCCTGGTAGATATGTTGCTTCGCTCATACACATTATTCTGATTCCGAGCCAACCAGTCTTTGCTCTAACTCCTTAATGCTGCCTACATAGAGGAGAAGCATTAAATGCCAATTCTATAGTCTTTGGTTTCAAACGACCACTACACTGTTCTTCTACCAAATATTTCCAATGGTTCATGCCAGTTCAAATCATAATTATATTTTTCAGATAGTCTTAGGGGGAGAAGTTCCAAAATCATATTATCTACAATTGACATCAGAGGAAATGGAAAATTTTACAACAGTGATCATCAAACGAGGGTCATCTTTACAACTTGACCTTAACATTGAAACATTTGGTAGTGTTATTAGGTATGGGATGATTTATAACAGTCAGCCTAAGATGAGGCTTATTTTTAACAAATTGACCTTGACATAATAACCTCTTGTAGTATTTAGACAGGAATAGGTTAGTTGGTTTATGGGGTTTAACGCCACTTTCAACAATATTTCAGCTATATTGTGGCGGTCAGTTTTATTGGTGGAGGAAATCGGAATACCCGGAGAAAATCACTGACCTGTTGCAAGTCACTGACAAACTATATAACAATGTTGTATCGAGTATGCCTCGACATGAACGGGTTCGAACTCACATCCTTAGTGGTAATAGGCACTGATTGCACAAGTAGTTGTAAATCCAACTACCATATGATCACAACCATGATGGCCCCAGATAGGAATAGGTTCACATGACTTTAGTGAGTGTGGAAAAGGTTTTTTTACCTTGTAATCGAAAATGAAAATTTATACAGTAACATGAACTCAATCTGATTAAATTTAGATCTCTTCTCTAGTTCCCCCTTTCTTCTTTTGGCCTATTATGAATGAGTAATATTTCTATAGTTGATACTGGGATCTCCCTTTTATAAGAATGACCTTGACATCAGATAATGTGAAATCATTGATATTTGTTTGACACCAATTTTCATCATTGTCATGGGTACTGCCAATACATCAAAATCAATACTCAGCAAAATGCAAAGTTAGAATAGCAAATTGTGGGCAAAATGTAAAACCCATGAATACCAACTGATGTCAATGAACATCTCATTTTTTAATTAAGGATTGATCGCAATTTTTGTTCGGTTCATGAAGAAATAACCTCAATCAGGTCGAGGTTTTTTCGAAATAACCCCAAAGTGCCTCATTTAAAGAAAATCACCTGATGACAACGGCACGCAACGCCTTGAGAACGACGTCTATTTTTAGATTCCGTTCATTGACAAATAACCTCAACTATTTAAACCAATCAAAACACGTATAAAATGACATGTGACTCTAAAATTAATTTATATTGAATTGAACAAAAATATATTAAATAATATCATTTATTATATAGATAGGTGTGAATTATGGGGATTTATCCGTGAAATAAATTCCGGTATTTCACATGTGAAATATCAGTTTTTTCCCGCTGGAAATACTTTTGCAAAACTATAAGTGTGTTGGTTACGTCCCTTGTTGTGCAACGGTGAATACACATACGATTGTAAGCTGAAAAAATTCCGCGAAATGTTGGGTGAGTTCAGAGTACTACCGTTGGTAACTTTTATTTGCCAATGGTAATTTTTTTTACCATTGGCATGCCATCGGTACCAACGGTAGCCAATCAAAATAATTGGCAAACTATTTTGCAGACAACCTAGAGTGATGTTAGGATTGGTAAGACCACGTGGTCTGACTTTTCAAAATGGCGTCAAAATTACCAACGCCAATTGTGAAAGATCTTGCAATGGAAGTATTTCCTTTACAAATGAAAATCTGTGATGATTTTTCGAAAATATATTGCTTTTGTTATTGTGATACGTTGTTAGTTTATATTATAACACATATTTAGACTTTTTTCACTGTTTTACCCTGTATTATATTTTTTTTTCTAGTAAAAAAAAAGAAAGTATTGATTTTTTAATTGAATTGAAGCATTTGTTAAAAGTTATATTGTTTTGTATTAACAATTTGATTCATTAACTGTTGTCTTCTTCGAATGCGCCACAACTGTTGTCCTTCTCGTTCGCAATACTCACCATTACATACGTCGTCTTCTTCGATCTCAGCAACTTCAAACACATCATTCTCAAATAAACACAAATTGTGCAAAACACATGCTGATAAAACAGAATCAACTAGTAATGTTATGTAAAAAATATCAAAACGTAGTAATATCTTCTAAACCTACATTTCAGCATCCCAAATGCTCTCTCAATTACCTGTCTACATTGACTGTGAGCTTTATTAAAGCATTTCTGTTCTAGTGTCAAATTCCCGCAGTCACGGAATGGTGTTATGAGCCAATCTAGAATTGGAAAAGCTCTATCACCGAGAAGGTAGAAATTTGCCGGAATCCTAACATCGCTATTTTGAAACAGGTCACTACTCAATACAGTTGCATCGTGTGTACTTCCTGGGTTTCCAGTCCAAACATAGCTAAACTCCATTTTGGAGTTACAACAACCTAAAAGTACAATAGAGTATAATTTTTTCTATTGAAATATGCATGCGGCTGATGTTTTGGTGCTTTTATTTGAATATGACAACCATCAATTGCCCCAATAACATTCTCTAATTGTGATTTTTCACTAAATTGGTCACTCGTAGCATTACATTCCTGTTGATTACTTGGCCACTTGACAACTTCAGACATCACACTTACAAGTATGGATGACATTCGTTTAATGCTGGCATGGTAACTACCCTTTGATGTGCCGAATCGGTCAGCCATAGATCTGAAACACTCCAAGTTGCCGATACACCATAAGTACATAAGTAGCTCTTTTTCTACATTTGGTGCTGGGCCCTTCTGTCTGTTGAATGTATCGTGACGAGATAGTCTTAAGCATGTTGCTTCAAAAGTTTCTCGAGTCAGTCTAAAATGCATATTGAAATCATCAGGAGAATACCTTGGAATAGTCAGCTCATAGTAATTTTCAATGCGAGGTATAGACACAGGACATCTTCTTTCATCAGTATTTAGTAGAAATGCATCCGTAGACTTCATATGATAGATAGAACCGTACAAAAGTGTGGAATAAGCATTCTGTTGTTGAATTATTAGAGGAAAATGAAATTTCGGGCAATTTTAGATTTTATACCATTGGTAAACATTGTTTTATCATTGGTACTATTGGTTAAATTGTGACAACTTTGGTATCCATCTGATACCATTGTTGCCTTTGGTAATTTTACTGCCATTGGTAAATAAAAATACCGTTCAGAGTATTCTGTCAACCGATGGTACCAGTGGTTGACATTATTACCAATGGTAATCCAATGGTAACATTGATTGGTACCAACGGAATTTCTCTGAACGCATCCGTTATTGATGACTTTGGCACATAACCAAGATGACGTCATTGACGTCATATGAAGACTTGCAGTTTGAAACGTAAAGATTAGACGCTATTTGGCTTCGTATACGCTTCAATTGTGATTTAATTTAACTAAAATAAGCTTTCAAGGTAAGCATTTTAATTAATTTTTTACATTGTTGTAAATATGAAAAATAGGATTTCACATTTTCAAGATGGCAGATCCTTCCAACTGAACCCTGTAGTAACTAGTATCATTGCTCGTAGATTCACACGCGTGCAATCAAATATACAAATTAAAAAAATAATATATAAGAAATTTTGCAAGTCTACATAATAAACAGTATAACTAAATCATACATTTTGAATATCAAAATAAGACCACTCGTGACCGAATACGCATTAACGATTAAACTCGTGGACGGAACAAGTTCCGCCGACTCGTTTAATCCTTATACGTACTTCGGTCACTTGTGGTCTTATTTTGATATTCAAAATCTACGATTAGTTATACTATATATAAATACAGTGAGTGTTGTGAACAAAAATATATTAAATAATATCATATAAATATAGTGAGTGTATTTTTTTCCTAAAAGACATTGATTTAACAAAATCTTAGTACAGTGAAACCTGTCTGTATCAATCCCTGAATAAACTGGAATCCTAAACCAAACTTTCTATGATGTCCCAGTGTAGGAAATCTGTGTTAATTTAACCTGAATAAACCAAGCATTCTATTCTGAACACAAAAGTGTGTCACAAGGAGGATCAGTGTAGACTAGTTTCACTGTACCTAGGTTAATTTAGTTCTATTATACAGATGGCAGTTTACAACAGAAGGGCATGACTTGGGATTTGGTGTGTATAGACGAACAAAAGATGGAAAACAACATGCTGGGAAGATGGTAGCCATTATACCTACACAGAGAGTCGACAGTCATCTTGTTCCAGAAGATGGCAGTGTAGCAGTAAAAGAACCTGGCATTTGTAAGTTTTGTCTATCAAGTCAGTGTTTTATAATTTTAGGGAACCATTGTGATCATATGGTAGTTGGATTTACAACTACATATATATATATATATGATTTGATTTGATTTTTGGTGTTTTAACGCCACTTTCAGCAATATTATCTCTATTTTCACAGCTCGTCGTGTCGGTCTGGTGTCACTGCTTTACAAGTGATAATATCTGTCTCA
>MJUT01003705.1:247681-259004 GCA_002080005.1 Gigantidas platifrons | reverse complement strand
TGGTAGTGGATTTCCATTTCACTTTAGATCCTCTATTGAGTGAGTGAGAGATTGTTGTTTAATGCCAATTCAGCAATTTTTCAGCTATATCATGGCAATAACAAGTTAATTTTCAATGAGATGATGATGAGTTCCGTTTTGTACTAGACCAACATGCCAATTTGGATTTTTATAGTGCTAGCTCACTGAAACAACAGTCCGCAGGTAGACATGTCGCTCCACTCGCACACATTATTCTGATTCCGAGCCAACCAGTCTTTGCCCTTACTCCTTAATGCTGCGTGCTTAGCGGAGAAGCAACAAATACCAATTTTACAGTCTTTGGCTTGATCCGACCTCGATCTACCGCACTCGAGGCGAGCATGCTAACCATTACGCCACCGATGCGGTTCATGTTGAAAATGTGCTTCGATCAACGCTTTCATACCCAATGAAACTTCAAAAGAATGCATTCAACTCTTATAATTATATTTAAATCACACCAAAATTTAATATAGTTGAATTTTGCGTTGTGAATTTTATTTGTGTTAGATTATTTGCTGTCGGAAAATTACTACGCCATTGATTGTTTACATCTGCCGTCGTCATGCAGGGACGTGCAAGTTCGGGTTTGAGTTTCATTGGGATGTGAAACATCTCTTTTATAATCATGTGACCACTTCATAGCCAATCATATTGTAACATTTCAATGAAAAACGGAAGTAATGTAATTATTAAGAAATGAAATATTTCAAGCAAGGACGTATATCTTATATACGTCCTTGTTTCAAGTAACATTTCTGAATATATATATATAGTTATAGGGGTATGATATTGTAATGATTATAGTTTACAATTCGGAACATCTCAACCCGGGATCCCGGAAGTGACGAGACAGATACATTTAGACGGGAGTCACCCACCAGAATACGAACTGTCAAGACGTACATTGTACAATTGCCATCCTTGATGACAGTTCCCGGTGACCAAAGACCTGGAATGTATGATTCAGGTATAAACACACACATCATTTATTACAGTGGTGTCAGAAGTCGGCACGATCCTACTGATTTTCCAGAATTTGAAACTGATTTTGATTGACAGATCTTCGCGCCAATTTTCAAAAAAAATTTCGGGAAAGAATTTTTTTTCCTTTCTTCCCGCGAAGATATATGGCGCGTTGTTGCATTTAATGGCGTTGTTGATCTATGTTGGGTCATATTTACCATATTTATTTTCCAGATTGCCATTATTTCTGGATTTTTTCTTTATTAACCCAAACCCCCCTTTTTATATATAATTTTTTTTTTCTCCCTGTTCTTTCTGCAGCTCTGTGCGTCAGATCTTCTGATGTCATTGCTGTGGTTGGAATATTATTTATTTGTATTTTGATTTGTTATTTTTGGACAAGATTTGTGATATTTTTCACAAACTTGTTATTATATTCACAGATTTACTGATATTGTGTGAACACTTTTCATTAATTACTTATAAATTGAAAGTGTTGTATATACATGTACATGTAGTATAGAATGGTGTATATCCTGAAGTAGGATATTTTTGTCATTTTGTGAAATTTTGCAATTACAATTGTACCTATATTTGTTTTTGTCAGAATTTTTCTCACATATTTTTGTCATAGTTGTGTGCGACAGATCTTCTGATGTCACAGCTGTGTCAGGAATTCTTTTTGTGAGCATTTTTTTTTTGTGATTTCCATGTCAGTAGTTTTGAATGACATATCGTTTTGTGAAGTTTGTAATAACAAGCTTATTTATTGTTTTTCAGTGCTGAGAGTACAATAGTACATATACATTTTTTTGTAATTATTTGTTTGTAATTTTTTTTTCTCACATACAATGTAGATTTGTTTTCATAGTTGTGTGCAACAGATCTTCTGATGTCACGGCTGTGTCAAGAATCATTTTTGTGAGCAACATTTTTTTTTGATTGTATGAACTGATTGATATATTTTTTCTCACATTCCTTTTTGAGTGACAATTGTACAAAAATTGTCACTGTCTATAATTTTTGCTTGTTTTATAATTGTTGATTGTTGTCATATAGAGGTGTTGCTGTTGGGTTTTTTTTTTTTTGTCAAAAAGCAAAATCAATATAATTCAGAATGGCAACACCAATTAATATCAACAATGCATCCTTAGATGAATTGAAGGGAATTACAGGAATCAGTGATAAAAGAGCACAGATGATTATCAAGAAAAGAGAAGAGAAAGGATCTCCATTAACACTTGAAGACTTGAAATTGATGTCTGAAATACCAAACACCATGTGGGATCCACTCCTACAAAAAGGAAAAGTCACAATAGAACAAGAGGGGCATGATTATGTAGCTGAGAAAGGCAAAGTGATAGAGTCAATGTCAATTCGACAAGAAAGGATAAAGAAATTAGAAAGATATAATGCAGAATTAAAGGCAGAATTCTGTATATTACAGAAACAGAATAATTTAATGCAAGCCGAGTTTGAGCAAAAACTGAGTGAAATGAGTGTTGATTTCAAGGTCAAGATTAAGAACCAGATACATGAATTTGAAATATTACAAGAAGCAACTGAGAGAAAACACAGACAAGAAATACAGAGTTTATTAAAAGACACAAATGAGAAAGAAGAAGAATTACTCAAACAGATTGATGAACGTGAGGTTAAAATTAGTGTTAGAAGACACATCAACATCAAGACTTGGTGATAAAGCATTCTTACAAACAATTCTTTGCATGGACCAACCAAAAATGACATTGGAAGATAAAACAGTCAACAATTCATCGGGAAATGGACAAAACAGACCAAGTGGTCCAACACCCCCTAAGATGGGAACCTTTACTGGAAAGGAAGACTGGCGTCCTTATTTCCTGCAACTCTGCCATATTGCAAATAAATATGAATGGTCTGACCAAGATCGGTTAGATAAACTTATCGAATGTCTTAGAGATCGTGCATTGAAATATTTCACAACAAGACCAAAGTCTGTGCAAGATAATTACAAACTTACATGCAAAAAAATGGAGGAGAGGTTTGGATGCAAAGATTTGCCTAACGTAATACGTCGTCAGTTACAAGAACTGTGACAGTTTCCCGAAGAGTCACTTGAAGAATACGCAGTAGTAATTGATGGAGTAACATCTAACACAGTGCCAGTTACATCAGGCGTTCCACAGGGTACAGTACTCGGTCCAATTCTTTTCCTAATTTATATCAATGACTTTCCGGAATATCTTACACACAGCAAACTAAGACTCTTTGCAGATGACAGTATCATTTATAAAGAAATAACATGTCAGGACGACTGCAAGAAACTACCATCTGACCTTGATGCAGCTGCAAGGTGGGAAGCCGATTGGCTTATGGCTTTCCACCCAGATAAATGTACAGTACTCACCATCACTCAAAAGAAAACACCCTTCAAACATGATTATATACTTCACAATCACATTCTCGAACCAGTAACTTCAGCAAAATACCTTGGAGTTACACTACAATCAAACCTTAAATGGAACACACACATCGACAATATCACTTCAAATGGAAATAAATCTCTTGGATACTTATAAAGAAATTTACAGATATCAAACCCTGAAGTAAAATCTCGGGCATATCAAGCACTAGTGAGGCCAAAACTTGAATACAGCTGTAGTATCTGGGACCCTCATACACATGACAACAAAAACAAACTGGAAATGGTCCAAACTGGCGTCCTTATTTCCTGCAACTCTGACATCCCTTCAGGAAGGCATCAGGAAATAAGGACGCCAGTTTGGACCAAACTGGAAAAGACGAGCTGCTCGCTATGTTCAAAACAATTACCATAATACTAGTAGTGTCAATTCAATGATTGACACTCTAGGTTGGCAAACTTTAGCTGAGCGCCGTCTTAAAACCAGATTGATCAGGATGTACAAAATAACACACGCTCTAATTGCTATCCCAAACAACATACTCATCCCAACTGACAGCAGAACTAGAAAATCACACAATCAGACATTTAGGCATATAACAACACAAAAAGATACATACAGATGGTCATTTTTTTCACACACTATAGTACAATGAAACATCTTACCACAGACCATTATCTCAAGTCCATCAATAGACTCTTTCAGAGAACAGCTAACACCCGCTGTTCTCTTAAGCATTTAATATCAAATACAATTGTACATAGTTTTAAATTTTTTGTTATATTCACACTTTTGATTTCACTTTATTTAACTTTCAAAAAATTTATGTAATTATGTTTTTTACCCACGCATGCAACAGTACGTAATCTTCAACGTCTTGAAGGAGTACTGTATATCTAAAGAAGAAGAACGCACACAAGATCTAGCAACTGATGGGTTTCCAGGTACATCGGATGAATTCATACAGATAGTGGCTAGTGATGCCTTCCTGAAGGGATGTCAAGATAAGCAGGCAGCATTGACCGCCATGAACAAGGACCCAGAAAACCTAGACAGAGCTGTACAGCTTGTGAAGTCTGCTATGACTAATCAGAGAGTGATTTTCGGAATTAAGAAAATAGATGTGAAGAGAGTGACCTTCCAAGAGACAGAGATGGGGGATTGTGATCCTGATGATGACTTTCAAGCATCAGCAATTTTGAGGACGGTTTATAGGAAGGATACAGATCCAACGATGAGTACATTTGAAGCCAGATTACAGAAGACGGAGGAAGACCTAAATGAAACAAAAACAAATGTCAAGCAGATATTGGATATTTTAACAAGAAATAATACAATTAATGGAGCAAGATCTCCCCAAAGACTAAATAGTTCAAGGTGTCATGTTAGAGATGGCAGATGTTACAACTGTGACGAAGAAGGGCACTTTAGTTCTAGTTGTACTAAACCAAGAAGATCAAGATCACCACAACGGTTTGGATCAAGGCCATGGTCTCCAACCCCAGACTCAGAGAGTGTTAATTTAAACTTTCAGGGACTGAAGACGTAGGCCGGCCTTCAGTCCATCCGGTTCATACCGGTTGGCCACCTCCTATTGTTCATGAAGAATCAAGAGCTAAGGTCCACCTATACCACATGAGTGTAGACAAGATAGACACAAAACCTTGGTATATAAAAATGCTTATTAGCAACAGAGAGATTCTTGGAGTTATAGATACAGCAGCTCAAATGTCAGCTATTAACATTTCGCTCTTTCAACAAGTTGTTCCAAGACCCAAATTGCAAGGACGAATAACAAAATGAACAAAGCTTCAGTCACTTTGGAAAGGTCCTCCTTATCTCATATCGACAGTTAATCCACCAATGCTTTATCAGATAAAAGACAGAAAATCTGAGTCCTGGATACACCATGACAGATTAGAGCTTTGCGAAGACAGATCACTAATTCCTATCTGGTTAAAGCATCATCGGAATGAGCTGATGAATGAAAATGTTGCGAATGGAGAATTTGATTTAATTAAACTATTTGAGGAAGACGATGCTGCTATGAGTGCGTCAGATCCTCTGATGTATCATATATACATTGATCAAGATAACGCGAGTGCATCATATTTTCTGATGCCACAAACAGACAATGGTCAAGGTTCCGCGAGTGCGCCAATTCTTCTGGTGTCTCGAGGGGCTGTTGACGACAAATTCAACATTTTTGATAGTAATATCATCAAGGATTTAAACAAATTACATAATGACAACACTGCTAATTTGAACGTAACATTTTTGTATAGGGTAAACAATGACAGTACAGAAGAAGCTGCACCATTTTTGCTTCACTCTCGATGGCAAAGGCGAGTGAGAAGAAGATCAGCCTAACTCCATGATTTTGTGGAATAGAATACACATTGTTCGATATATGTATATATATGTTTTTATTCATATGTTTGTATTCTATCTGTACTGTTTCATACTTGTTTGTGCTTGCTTCTTAAATTATGAACTTATACCGTAAAAGTTCTGCTTTATTTTTGTACATTTGTTTTATCAATGTTTGTGTGTTTAATGTTTATCTGTGTATATACGGTATTATAAATAATGGTGACACAGATTTTTATTGGAGAATATGTGGACATTTTTATGAAAACAATTATGTAAAATGTATACATGATCAATTCTTTGAAAGAGGGAGGAATGTAATGATTATAGTTTACAATTCGGAACACCTCAACCCGGGATCCCGGAAGTGACGAGACAGATATATTTAGACGGGAGTCACCCACCAGAATACGAACTGTCAAGACGTACATTGTACAATTGCCATCCTTGATGACAGTTCCCGGTGACCAAAGACCTGGAATGTATGATTCAGGTATAAACACACACATCATTTATTACAATATATCCCCGTATGACAATAAGTCGGTCAGTCATTGGATAATGTTTGATTATTTTTTTCATGTTTGAAAAGTAAAAATGTTTTTCTTTTTAATTATGTTCCTCGTCTATTCTTGCTCACATGTCTAAAGTTCCATGGAAAAAAAGATCGATAATAAAAACACACTGACCCATATTTGTTTAGTACTCTTTTTCCAAATGGCGTCCTATTACATCACATAAGGCCGGTCAAAGGTCAATAAAGCACATGATTTTGTCATAGGCCAACCAAACTTAAAAAGTAAACCAGATTAAGAAAGTACAGTATTTTAGCTTTTTCAGTGTAATTGTTTTGTCTGAAAAATTTTAAAAGATGTTTGTTTTTAAATAGTTTGAAATTGAAGTATTAAAATTAATTATTTGATGCAAATATTAAACTTGCTTACCCATATATAATAAAGTACAGTACATTTGTATTTAACCCAGTGAATTTGGTGTTTTTGCTTTTGTCAATACAATATATTAGACTGACTACATTCTGCCATATTTTTGTAAAACAATTAATGACTGATTTAAATTTATTTTAATCATATTTAATATCACAGAATACATCACTCACTTACAATGAACACACGAAAAAATGGTGGAATCTGAAAGATCAATCATCATATTTTCAAATTTTCAAATACAATTTGCCTGGCCTACATTCCAGAAACGGTCATGAACTGTGATGACGATTATGTCAACAAACCGGAAAGTTAAATATGCTTGGGGAATACCATCGCTTAAAATAGATTTCACAGGCAGACTGACCAAGTAAAAAGGAGCTTTTTTACTTGCATGGAATTTGTTCAATTCAATCTTACCTGTTTTGATCGAATTTTATAATCTTCAAGTTAAAAAAAAAAAAACTGCTTCGGCGTCTTATATACGTTATAAATATACAGAATATATATGTCACTGGTCTCGTGCTGCGCTAGAATGGTATACGTATTTAACAAATGACCGACTTTATTGCATGACCGAGCAGATGTCACGACACGATATATGTACATTGTTCTACCTGCATTATTTATACATTTTTCCTTTAATTTATATATATTTTGTATAAGGTTATCCTATAATTTGCCAGTATATTTTGTCTTGTGCAATTGTTCAGTATTGTCTGTAAAAAATGAAAATGACAAACAAAAAAAGAAGCATCGTAGATTATATATTATCAGCCTTAAAATGGGAGACATTGACATTTAAAAAGTAGTGAATCAATTGTACGGTGACAGCGAAGCTGGAACCGTACAATTGATTCACTACCTTTTAAATGTCAATGTCTCCCGTTTTAAGGCTGATAATATTTTTGTACGAACTTGATTACATAAAATTGTATTGTTTTGTGTGCTAAACCGAATGCGTTGACCGATATAAGTTGATCATACTGTACTGTCGGTCACAAGGTCACTGACCGTTATAATTGTGATATATTTTTAGAATCGTGTCCAAACATAGCCATTGACAAGATTTGATCCAATATCAATCGACGTGGCTAATTTCTTTTAGGCTGATACTATTTTTGTACGCACTTGATTGCATAAAATTGTATTGTTTTGTGTGCTAAACCCAATGCGTTGACCGATATAAGTTGATCTGTGTGTTTAATGATTTTTTGTGTAGCTATAAATAAAAGAATTTGTTTAACTGCTTGGAGGCGTGACTAATTACTATAAACTTCATTCATAATGTAGCTATAAATGAAAGAATTTGTTTAACTGCTTGGAGGCGTGGCTAATTACTATAAACTTCATTCATAACTAGGATTTTCCCATCCTACAACAGATTTTCTGTATACACATCCGCTGTTTAAATGCCGACTATAGCCAATGAAAAGATCGCATTTGAGGTCAAGTTCTTACAAAAAAGATTAGCATCCCTGATCAACCAATGGCTGACACAGTAAAATGTGCTCCAATGTGTCAGGCCGATCAGCTCATAAAGCATTGTAGATAAAAGATTAGCATCCCTGCTCAACCAATGGCCGACACAGTAAAATGTGCTCTGGAGACAGATCAGCTAATAAGCATCGTAGATAAAAGATTAGCATCCCTGATCAACCAATGGCTGACACAGTAAAATGTGTCCGACCAATCAGCTCATAAAGCATCCGCATCTCAAATCAAACAATGGTTGATTTAAATGAACATTTAGACAAAAACTAAAACCTTGACATTTGTAAAATATTTATTAAATAAAATTGTAAATAATGAGAAAAAAGATAATAATTATAATCAATGGTTAATAAACAATAGATAAAATTTGAAATATACACTAACAAATCAATTAATTTATAAACACATACAAATTAATGTCAACATTAAAAACTAAATAGAGAGAAACAAAACTTCATAAGTAGATGCGTGTCAATTATAATTTTTGGAGCCGCTATCGCCGTGATCGTATGGTAGTTGGATTTACCTATCGCCACTGATTTTATAGTTTGAATCCCGCTCAGGAGAGGTGAACTCGATGCAACATATGATAAAGTTTGTCAGTGACTTGCAGTAGGTCAGTGGTTTTCTCCGGGTAGTCCGGTTTCCTCCACCAATAGAACTGACTGCCACGAGATCACTGAAATATTGTTGAAAGTGACGTTATACACCATAAACCAAACCAAACCATAATATTTAACATGTATTGCTCAATTTGTTTTTCTAAAAATTTAAAGCTTAGAATTATCTCCCCTTTTTTTCATCCTGCACATGTGCAGTGGATTTACAGCATAAACCTTTCTAAACTGAACCCACTTCAGGCCTTACGGTCATAAAACTTTTGAGCACGAGTTTGTACTCGTATTCGATAAAAAAAAAAAAACAACAACAACAGCCAATCAGAATATCATATCAATTAAATGCTTTATTCTGATTGGTCAATTTTGGAGTGAGTAAGAAAATGGTACTCAAAAGTTTTCATTCTCTATCCAGAGTTGTCGTTCCTGCTATGTTACACTCCATCTCTGTCAACGCCCATTTTACAAGATTTTTGTAGAATTTAGAAACAATAAAAAAAATGTACTTTAAAATTGTTTTAATTATTGTAAATATCAATAAAGATGAAAATAAATCACTCATTTCAAATCGATTCTCTTTTAAAAATGATTTGTGATCGTTTTTAACTTTTTTTACCTCCGCAAAATAGTTCTCCAAGAAGTGGGGGGGGATCATTTTTAAGAGAGAATTGATTTGAAATGAGTGATTTATTTTCATCTTTATTGATATTTACAATAATTAAACCAATTTTACGTACATTTATTTTACTGTTTCTAAATTTTACAAACATCTTGTAAAATAAGCGTTGACAGAGATGTTGTGTAGCGTAGCGTAATTTTAACACCTTTCTTTTCATATACATTAATTGAAGTCAAACCATATAAAGAGGTCATTCAGCAGAATATTTGAAAGTGGTCACATACTACAATGAAATAAATTTGTACTCATTTGATATTACATATACTAGGATCACAAAAATCGTTAACTTTTACTACAAGTTGTTGAATAATGGATGTAGCTAGCTATATAGGAAAAAAATGACAACATTTATATTCAAATAAGAATCTTAAGAACACATTTTTATATGGTGTTTACAATTATAACTTGACATCTTAATTGATTATATACAACGAAACCTGTATAAAACGAACCTCCTTGTGTTTAACGCCACTTTCAACAATATTTCAGTTATATCATGGCGATAAGTTTTATTAGTGGAGGAAACCGGAGTACTCGGAGAAAACCACCGGGTACACTTGCCATTATCGGGATTCGAACTCACAACTTTAGTGGTGATAGGCACTGATTGCGCAGGTAGTTGTCAATCCAACTACCATACAACCACGACAGGTGTTTTGTTAATACAGGTTAAATTAATAAAGATTTCCCAAATTGGAACTTTAATTTAATGTTCAGTTTATACAGGATTCCAGTTTTTTAGGGTTCGGTTTAAACAGGTTGATCATAAACATAAAGAACAACAATAATATCTACCATTTTGAATATCATATTTAATGCTACATACAAAAGCACATTTTTGATTGGATTTCCCTTGACCAATGAGGATGCTGCCAGGGGATTATTGTACTGTGGTCACAAGTGTAAAGAAAATATTGAGAAATGAGATAATAATTTATCCATGTTTTGTAGCAAGTTCAGTTTCAGCCCTGTTAATTCAGTCGTAGCCTGGGATCTCATAATATTGAGGTAGTTAATAGGAAACAATACTTAATAATGATCTTGAGATAGCTGACATATTGTTAAATTTGACGGTAAGCACAATAAAACCGAAACCAACTCCCTGTGATGAATTCTTTAAGTGAGAGCATTTTTTGTCTAATTCTTTTTCATTGATATATGTAGTACATTAAATGTAATAAAAATAATAACAAAAATATGGTTTGATTTATGGTGTTTAATGCCACTTTCAACAATATTTCCGTTATATATCGTGGCGGTCAGTTTTATTGGTGGGGGAATCCGAAGTACACAGAGAAAACCACAGACCTGTTGCAAGTCACTGACAAACTTTATCACATAATGTTGTATCGAGTAGACCTCACCATGAACGAGGTTCGAACTCATAACTATATTGGTGATAGACAGTGATTATACTGATAAAAAATATGATTTACTGAACCAGACAGTAAACATTTACACTCTATAGTTTTTTTCCCTTATTTTATACAATGTACCAATAATAATAATTATTAACCAGTAGGTTATATTATGAATACTACAGACTGGTTTGTATTTATACAGCAAGAACATTATTTTGCTCCAAAATGCTTTGCCGATCTATTATGGATTTTAAAGACATAATGGACCGGTAAAAGCCATAATGGACTGGGTGAAAGCCATAATGGACCGGTCCATTATGGCCTTCTTAAAAAAAAATGAAGATTACCTAAAAATTTCAAAAATTTCATAAAATTTCAAAATTCTAAAATCAATGAAAAAAAAATAAAAAAATTTCATAGTTTAAAATTTTCAAAAAAATTCAATAATTCAAAAATTTCAAAAAAA
>MJUT01003705.1:206164-226624 GCA_002080005.1 Gigantidas platifrons | reverse complement strand
GGAAACCAGTCGCAATTTTGGTACGTCTAAAAACCGGTGCGGGAATTAATAATTCTTGACATCGCTCCCAAAATTTTCAGTCGTCACCTGGGCGAGAAGTAATCAAGTTTTCACTCGCCCAATACAATTTTAAGTCGCCTTGGGCGACTGTTAGTGTAGATCCCTGCAATGTAGACCTATGTTGACAGTTTTTCTTAAGAAGGGAATGAGATTTAAGCTAACAAGTGCCAAAAAACACTAATTAATCCATGTGATGTTTTTTTCCATGATTTATGATATAAACTTTATTTATATGACGATTCAATATATTTTTTTTTATCAAATTTTGTGACCATTTTTTTTTTGTATTTGGAGACATTGAATTTTATTATATTTCCACATTTTGAATGCTTTGCTATGTTATTTGTTAATAATTTAATTTGATTTGAATACTGCAATCTAATTGGCTGATTCACCTGGAGAAAATTTTGGTTATACTGGATAACCTGGGTTGGTATTGTGACGTCATCAACATATTCATTCGCCAATGATAAATTCAAATAGTCACACGAAATAATCATAATTAAAATTGTGGAATCTTTAAATTTTGTTGTAAAAATTAAATTATACGGAATATTTGAAATTTTTGAACAGGATATACTTGTATAACCTGGTTTGGAACAGTTTATGCTTTTTTGCCCCAAACCAGGTTATATCGTATAACCTTTTCAAAAATTTCAAATATTCCTTAATCAGTACAGTAAATTATTTCACTATCTTAATTATAACCAGAGAAAAATAGTTTGATAGTATGCTTTCAAAGGGATCAATCGGATGTTTTCTGTAGAGCTAATCCATATATAATCATTAGTTTATTTATGAAACAAAAACTTTGAAAATCATTTTTCCAGAGATTTCGACCATCACGGTCATCCTCAGAAGTTTATTGTTTACTGGCAATGGTTAACTGCTGATGAAGACTTGTGATGGTCGCAAGGAGTGAGTGAGTGCGGTGCGCTTATGGTAGCAAGGTCTGGTAAAATGAATTTCAAAGTTAGATATATAATATGAATGTAGGTGGTGTTCAAATCATTATTAAAAATTACATTGCTCTCTACCAAAGGTAAATTTCAATCAGATAGATCATATTTTAAAGATTAAGAATTTATTTTTTTATTAATTATATTTGTTAATTTTTAAGAAATAAATATAAAAAAAAAGATTGTTAATTATTATTTAACACCTTTGAAGAAAAATGCTTCCCCATTATATACAAGGGTTCATCCACAACACCGAAGGACAAACTTCTTAAAAAATCTTCTAAAACAACAGGTCGAAGTGATTTGTTACATATTCCAAGTCCTTTACAAAGATTCGTAATTTAATCTTATTTTAGTGAAAAAACATGACGACCATGGGAAATTTTTGTCTTAGAAAATACAACCCAAGCAATGCACGAATAACAAGTTGAGGAGTAATTGAAGCACATATGAGCCTCTAGTTTATTTTGTAAAACATCTTTCCTACCATCTAGGATTTCTGATTGTTATAAAATAAAACAAATATTATGTAAAAGCCCACTCAATAATCACACGTTCTGCTCATTCAATCAGTTTAAGCTTCTGAAAATAATTTTTTAATTTGCCCTAACGTCCCATAACTACATGTCATGGGTTAGTGAGTGAGTGATTGTAGTTTAATGCCAATTCAGCAATTTTTCAGCTATATCATGGTGAGAACAAGTTAATTTTCAATGAGATGATGATGAGGTCCACTTTGTAATAGACCAAACGACTGAGTTGGATTTTTATAGTCCTAGCTCACTGAAACAACAGTCCGCAGGTAAACTTGTCGCTCCACTCGGACACATTATTCTGATTCCGAGCCAACCGCCAACCAGTCTTTGCTCTTACTCCTTAATGCTGCGTGCTTAGCGGAAAAGCAAAAAATACCAATTTTACATTCTTTGGTTTGACCCGACCGAGGCTCTAACCCACGATCTACCACACTTGATACGAGCATGCTAACCATTACACCACTGATAAGGTTCAATCCTCTGTTGAAATAAGTAGTGGCTTAGATGGAAAATAAAATGCACACCGATCAGCTCATAAAGCATCGTAGATAAAAGAGTAGCATCACTGATCAACCAATGGCTGACACAGTAAAATGTGCCCCGACGTGTCAGACCGATCAGCTCATAAAGTATTGTAGATAAAAGAGCAGCATCCCTGATCAACCAATGGCTGACACAGTAAAATGTGGCCCGACGTGTCAGACCGATCAGCTCATAAAGCATCATAGATATAAGAGTAGCATCCCTGATCAACCAATGGCTGACACAGTAGAATGTGCCCCGACGTGTCGGACCGATAGCTCATAAAGCATCATAGATAAAAGAGTAGCATCCTTGATCAACCAATGGCTGACACAGTAAAATGTGGCCCGATGTGTCGGACCGATCAGCTCTTAAAGCATCATAGATAAAAGAGCAGCATCCCTGATCAACCAATGGCTGACACAGTAAAATGTGCGCCGACGTGTCGGACCGATCAGCTCATAAAGTATTGTAGATGGCATCCCTGATCAACCAATGGCTGACACAGTAAAATGTGCCCCGACATGTCGGACCGATTAGCTCATAAAGTATTGTAGATATAAGAGTGGCATCCCTGATCAACCAATGGCTGAGAAAGTACAATGTCCCCCGATATGTCGGACCAATCAGCTCTTTAAGGATCGTAGATAAAAGATTAGCATCTCAAATCAAACAATGGTTGACTTAAATGAACATTTAGACAAAAACTAAAAACTTGACATTTGTAAAATATTTATTAAATAAAATTGTAAATAATGAGAAAAAAAGATAATAATTATAATCAATGGTTAATAAACAATAGATAAAATTTGAAATATACACTTAACAATTTGATATCTAACAAATCAATAAATTTAAAAACACATACAAATTAATGTCAACATTACACACTAAATAGAGAGAAACAAAACTTCATAAGTAGATGCATAGCGATTTTAATTCATATTGTGGGCCTTCGTGATCATGATCATATATATGACAGTTGGATTTACAACTACCTGTGCAATCAGTGCCTATCACCACTAAAATTGTGAGTTCGAACCCTCTTCATGGCGAGGTGTACTTGATACAACATTATGTGATAAAGTTTGTCAGTGGTTTTCTCAGGGTACTCTGGTTTCCTCCACCAATACAACTGACCACCACAATATAACTGACATATTGTTGAAAGTGGCATTCAACACCATAAACCAAAAGCCAAACCATAATATTTAACATGTATTGCTTAACTTGCTTTTCTAAAAATTTAAAGCTTAGAATTATCTCCCCTTTTATTTTCATCTTGCACATGTGCAGTGGATTTGTTAAAAAAAAAACTTTGTAAACAGACACTACTTCAGACCTTACAGTCATAAAACTTTGGAGCATGAATTTGTGCTCATACTAAAAAAAACTCATCCAATCAGAACATTATATCAATTAAATGATTTATTCTGATTGGTCAATTTGTGAGTATGAAAATTGTACTTGACAGTTTTATAATCATAAAGACAGACTACCTTCTTTGATCAGAATAGGTAGATTAAATTTAATGAAAATTTAGTTTTATATACAAAGCTAATTCTAGTGTTAAAGTAGAAATGTTTAAAGCTATTTAAATAGAACCTTGCTAGTTCTAAGTAAAGCAGAAAGACTTGTGTTTTTATATGCAAAAAATAGTTCCATAAAAATGTATATATAATATTAATACTCATGTATAACTTAAATTGCATTGTATTTTATTTTTACCCATCTTCCTTGAACATAAGTGAACATGATATAAATACATAAAAAATATTATGTAAAAGTCAACAATTTAGGAACAGCAATGACGTTTAGAACATCTCATACCTAATAGTGCATGTGAGATGATTCCCAGTGTTCATATATTCCTAGCGAGTGTAAGATCAGCCCCAGCCTTCATATAATTCAAATGAGTGTGAGATGACACCCCCTCCACTTCAGATGCTCCAAGTGAGTGTGAGATGACCCCCAGTATTCACATGTTTGAAATGAGTTTGAGATAACCCCAGCATTAAAAAGACCATCCTGCTTATAATTTTAACACATTTCTTTTCATATACATTAATTGATTTGATTTGATTTGATTTTTGGTGTTTAACGCCACATTAATTGAAGTCAAACCTGTATAAAGAGGTCATTCAGCAGAATATTAAAACAAAAGTGGTCAAATACTACAATACCAGCTTATCACCAATAAACATAAAGAACAACAATGTAAAATAATATCTACCATTTTGAATATCATATTTAATGCTACATACAAAAACACATTTTTGATTGGATTTCCCTTGACCAATGAGTGTGCTGCCATGGGATTATTGTAAGGTAATTTTATTTACATCTACCAATTAAATCAGTACTAGTGCTTATCATCACTAAGTATGTCAATTGAATTTCCACCTGTGGTGAAGTGTACTCTCTAACATTATGCCATCGGCTTGCAGCGGATCAACTGTTTTCTGTAGGTACTCCAGTTTTCTCCTGCGATATCAGCACTTTGTAACAATTGAGTGAACATATGTTGTAAAGGGCAAGAACTCGATACAATTTGTTTTTAAAATATTACAACTAATAGATGAGTGATAATGAAAATATTAAGAAAACATTTTTTATACTGGTATTATCGAATATGTGTATGCCATAATTGTCTACAAACCTTTACCATGTTCTTCCATTAACAAGCTAATACAAATTAAATCTCCTCACTTGTGCCTCCCCCCCGCCGCTATTCCCTATGTCACTGTGTGCAAGATATAACAACATTCCTTATAAGGGGTCATGTTAACAGTGACCTTTTCACACCAAACAATACTGCATACTGGCATTGAACCAAATGATACTAGTGTCTTGAAGTGAGACAAAAATTTCTAGATTTTCATCAATTATGGAATATTGCTACATCTCTCATAAAGCAACAAAAAGAGGAACTTTGAGAAGAAATCAATTAGACTGCTTAAACAGATTGAAATGGTGATTTACTGAGCATAAAAAAATGTACCCGGCATGTAAAATTATTTATTGAACATAAAAAAAAGTGCCTGGCAAGTAAAATGACCTCCTGAGCATTAACAACATATATATTATTATATAAAGATATACAAACATATAAGGTGATTGTACAGTAGATTATGTTGATTGATCGATAGGCCAAATATGGTTTCATGATATTTTTGATCTTATAGGGTACTATTTCACATGTGTAATACCAAATGCCCATTTGACTATGTATCTCCTTTCATTTCTAGATTTCAACGTGAATCCTTTTATATAAAACAGCTAAATAACTTTAAAGTTTTCACACCTTTGGGCCCTTTATAATGAATGATATCACTTTAAACATTTGACCTTTATCTGGATAACAATACATTCCTTCAAATCCTGCTTAGGTGAGGTGTACTTGATACAACATTATGAGATAAAGTTTGTCAGTGACTTGCGGTAGGGCAGGTCGATGGTTTTCTCCAGGTTCCTCCACTAATAAAACTGAACACCACAATATAACTGAAATATTGTTGCAAGTGGCATTAAACACCATTACCCTAACTATAACCCCCACAATACATTCCATCCCAATGATTCTTTTGTTATCTTACATTCTGTGCTATTATTTTGGATAATACATGTTCTACCCCAGTGGTTTTGTGACCTACATCTTGTGTCACCACTTCAGTAATTCTGACCTTTGACACATGTCTGGGGGTCACCATCGGGATCAACACATGTTCCACTTTAGAGATTCTTAAATTTGACTTACATCTGATCCAGTCGAGTGATTATATCTTACCTTTGATCTACATCTAAAGTCACCGTCTGGATCAACTCATGTTCCACTTCAGCGATTCTTATATTACCTTTGACCTACATCTGATCCAGTCCAGTGATTATCTTATCTTTGATTTACATCTAGTGTCACCATCTGGATCAACACATGTTCCACCCCAGTGAGCTGGTAACTGATCTTTATCAATATACTTGTAGAGTTCATCCTTATAATTTGCTTAAAAGACAAGAACAAAGAAATTTTTAAACCAATGAAAATTATTTGTCCAATGAGTGCTTGTTGACTATGGATGTGTCATGATTATTTATACAAATTTGATATTCATTGAAAAAACTTGTCTCAGATTTTCATAGAAATGCTATTTAAATACCGTATTTGGTCATACATAATGCACATTGATGAATACAGTGTACCCCTTTTGACTTTTTGAGTACTAAATGTAATAAAAAAAAGTACTTTCCAAAACTAGCCATTGAGTAAAACAGTAAGTAATATTCATTACACATAATAGGACATACTTTGCAGAAGTTAGAGAAAATGCTAACTGCATACGTGCCACACGTGCATTTCTTCTTCAAGAGTGTGATACAATTAGTTTTGAAAAATAAAATTAACAATGGAATACACCTTTAAATTAAACTACAGGTACTCAATCTACATGCACACAAATAGGAATAAAATAAAACTTAAAGATCTATCTTCCGATATAGTCTACTAGTCTACATGTATATTTTGAGCTTGCAACAAATTTACAGAATTGCTATAAACTTACTTCCAAATATATGTATTTTCTTGGCAGTTTCTTCAGACAGGAATGGCTTGACTAGATGAAAGGCAATAGGGAATATCCTTGGTGCTAAAAAAGAAAAGGAAGGAAATTAAAGAGCCTGAATTGACTAACTGTATAATAATGTCATACAATATGTCCAAAAATGTTTTACATTGAATGATTGACTTTACAAAGCTTTTAATAAATTACAGTTGTTACATTGTAGAGGGTAGGAAACGAAAATTTCTACGAAAACCCACAGAGTATTTTATAAGTATCTGGTTACTTTTCTCATTTAATTTACATTATGAAAAGAAAGTACTAGTGGAGCAGGAACTGCTAAACCCTTCAAGAGCACCTTCGATCATCCCCAGTTTTTAGTGTGATTCGTGACCCTTCAAGAGCACCTTTGATCATCCCCAGTTTTTAGTGTGATTCGTGACCCTTCAAGAGCACCTTCGATCATCCCCAGTTTTTAGTGTGATTCGTGACCCTTCAAGAGCACCTTTGATCATCCCCAGTTTTTAGTGTGATTCGTGTTGCTCGATAGTTAGTTTTCTGTGTAGTATTTTGTATATCATTGTTTGTATTTTTTATTTGACCATTGTATTGTCTGTCATTCGAGTTACGGCTTCTGATTACCCCTTTCAAACTCTTCTTAAAAAGTGATATTAAAATATATATACCAAGACATACAGACCCATAGTTCCAAAAGACTTTTGGTGAAAGAGAGAGTGATTGTTATTTAATAATCCTAAGTGAGCAATTTTTCAGCTATATCATGGTAAATGCAAGTTACATTCGATGAGATGATAATGAAGTCAACTTTAATAGACCAACATGCTTAGTAGGATTTTTATACAGTCGAACCTGTGCAATCCAACACCCGAGTTTTCTGACATCCTGTGACATCCGACAAAAATTTATGGTCCCAAAATAGTTCTGTTAACATAAATAAAACCTGAGTATTCCGACATCCTGTACAAACCGACACATTTCCCTGGTCCCTTGGTGTGCCGGATTAGACAGGTTCCACTGTAGTGCTAGCTCACTGAAACAACAGCCCATGGTTAGACAGGTCGCTTCACTCTGAGAAATTATCCTGAGCCAACCAGTCTTTGCTCTTTCTCCTTAATGCTGCATACTCAGTGGAAAAGCAGCAAATACCAATTTTATAGTCCTTGCTTTAACCTGACCGGGGATCGTACCCACAATCTGACGCATTCTTGGACTAGCATGCTACCCATTACACCCTTAAAAGACTACAATGTTAGACGAAAAATTCTTACCATTAATTACAAAAGACATTTTCAGAGTTTCTGTATAATGATCTTCTACCATGGTTACTATTTCACAGAAACAGTCTACACCTAAAAAAATATATGGCAACTATGTAATATAATCTAGCATAAAAAAAATAATCCTGAAAAATTGCAACAGATCGTATGGTACATGTAGTTGGATTTAAACTGCCTGTGCTATCAGTGCCCATCACCACTAAAGTTGTGAGTTTGAACTCTGTTCATGGTGAGCTGTACTCGTTACAACATTATGTGATAAAGTTTGTTAGTTACTTGTGGCAGGTCGGTGGTTTTTTCCAGGTACTCCGGTTTCCTCCACCAATAAAACTGACCACCATGATATAACTGAGATATTGTTGAAAGTGACGATAAACATCATTAACCAAATCAACCACGATAATCAGTTACCATGATCAGCAAAACACTGTCTTAGCAACAAAACAAAATGAAAATGAATTGGTAAAATTGCATGTATTTGATAATCTCACTAATAACAACAACAACCACTTCTAAGGTGCACCTCAAAGTTCAAATGACAATGACAAGATATAAGTCATGAGAAGGGGATTTGCACAAACCCTCCCCCTTTGAAAACCAAGAAGAACTATTAAAGTCAAAATTCTGGTTAAATTGTGACTATTAAAATCAGAATTACATGTACGATCCATAGAGCATTCATGTCAAGATTGGTTTCATGATAAATGGTTCATTGTTGCATGAAAGAGGTTTTTTTTAAACGATATCCCCGTTGGGTCATAGATTTACTTAGTCATACACATCAGCATATATAGACTTTGTAGGGGGTCATTTAAGGAATATTCGTACCATTTTCATATAGCAATTCAATAAACAATGTGGTTTCTGAGAAAAATATATGTAAAAATGTGACCATAGGACACGGATATCCCTGCTTCCAGTTAAAGTTATTAATGGAATACAACAAAATTCGTATTTTTCTGTAAAATCAAGGGGAATAATAAATATACATTAAATAATCATACCTGGTTTCCACAGATGTTTCATACTGAACTTGTCTAGATCAAATATCACAACCTGGTCTACTCTCTTACCAACCTAAAGAAACAAACAATAAATAGGGTGAGTGATATGTTGTTTAATGCTAAATCAGCAATTTTTTAGCCATATCAAGGTGAGAACATGTTACATTTAATGTAATCATGATGATGATATCTGCTTTGTACTAAACCAACACGTTTAATTGGATTATTTTGTGCTATTTCACTGAAACAACAGTCTGTGGGTAGACATACTGCTCCAACAATAATTAAATATATTGACTAATCAGACAAAAGCTCTCTGTGTGTGCACAGTATTAATACCAATATGCACATTACTGATTGGTCAGTTACAAATATGAACTTGAAATGACCCTATAATTCCCCCAATAGATGTTGCTAGAAGTTAGTGTATCACCAAAATAATTTTTAAAATATACAACAAATAAAACCGAGGTCCCATCTTGAGAGATTGCCACCCTCTTCGCACGCTAAACAGCTCATTAAGAGCATTATGCTCATGATGAGTGGTCCATAGGAGACCTGCTGCACTGGCTAAATTCTCCATCCCTACCAATCACCTTTCCCGTGGCATTTAATTTTTTTTTCCTCGTCCTGAATATAGCTGAAAAATTGCTCGTTGAACTTTAAACATCATGATCAATCAATCAATCAATCTTAATCCCCATTATATATTTAATTATATTAATGGCAGCCATGTCAATTCGTAGTTGGGATCATCAGATAAGACTTTGAAAGCATACATCCTAAGGATGATTGAAGCTTTGGTTTAAATTGGCTCACTTTTGGCAAAGGGTTAGGGTTATGCTGTTCAACGAAACTTTCAACAATATCATATGCAATATTATTTCATGGTGGAGAAAACGGGGGTACCCGGAGAAAACCACCGACCTGTCCCAAGTCACTGATAAACTTTATGACATAATGTTGTATCAAGTCAGTTTTATTGGTGGAGGAAATGGGGGTATCCGCAGAAAACCACCGACCTGTCCCAAGTCACTGATAAACTTTATCACATAATCTTGTATCAAGTACACCTTGCCTAAGTGGTATTCGAACTCACAACTTTAGTGGCAATAGGTACTGTTTGCATAGGTAGTTGTAAATCTAACTAACATACGATCATGACCATGATGGCCCCTTTTTCAAAAGAGTCTTTAAAAAACATTATAACTGATGACGACAGAATTCTAGTGAGCTAAGAATTGTATATTATTTTGTATACCTTTATGGTTTGTTCCTTAAATATAATGCCATATAACTTCTCCAACAAACATACCTTACTCATGATGGGATCAGATTTTTTAGCTGATCGCAACAAACCTATAATTAAATAAAATAAGGATGTCACTACAGTGAAATCTCCCTAAACCGCACCACTTTGGGACTAAGTTTTATGTTTGGTATAAATAGATGTTGGCAGTCCTCGAAATGAAAATTTGAATTTACTGGTACAAATCAAATCTAGAATTTATTTTATACATATATCTTAATAAAAACTGAAAAATTTACTGGTCTGAACAAAGTTTTACTGGTCTTCATCGTGAGGACTATGTTTGGTAAATACAGGTTAAATTTCATACATTCTGATTTAGCTTACAGTTCAGTTTATACAGGATTTTGATTTATTCAACCACCATGATATAAGTGAAATATTGTTGAAAGTGGTGTTAAACACCATAAAAACGGTTTATTCAGGATTCTGTTTAGACAGGTTTCACTGTACAATATCAGAGGCTCCATGAAGGTCTTGCCTGCTGACCTGGTTAGCAGTTTATTTGGATATTATGAAGCAGCCGGCCGCGATACTGGTATTACCAGTATCTTCCAGTATCTGCAATACTGGAACAGATACTGGTAAATACTAGTATTCCAGTATCTTCCAGAATTTTCCAGTATCTGCAATACTAGAAGATACTGGTCATTGCCAAAATATGAGTATTACAGATACCGAAAGATTCTGGTTATACCAGTATTGCAGATACTGGAAGATTCTGAAAAATACTGGTTATACCAGTATTGCAGATACTGGAAGATTCTGGTACAATACTGGTAATACCAGTATTGCAGAGACTGGTAATACCAGTATTGCAGATACTGGTTATACCAGTATTGCAGATACTGGAAGATTAGTTAGGGAATGAAATTGTATATTGTTTTTTTTTTGTCCTGTCTGTGCGTCTGTTATGAGAGGACGGACAGTGTATAGGGAGAAAGGAGAAGAGGGGAGAAAAAAGGAGGGAAGGGGGAAAGGTGAAGCGAGGTGGGAGAAATGAGAAAATGGGTGGGAGAAAGGAGAAGTGGGGCGGGAGAATGGATAGGCGTACCCCTGTCCACCCCCTCTGTTATGGAACAGCGTTTTTGCGGCTAACTCCTAGTTTTCAACACAGACCTTTGTTAATAGGAAGGTGTACTATTCTAAAAATGTACAGGGTGTGTGTGATCACACAGGTAATTTGTAATCTTAAGTTATTTAACCCCCTTTCCTGTTCGATACCTATTCCATGAAATATATATAGGTCTTGAAATATAATTAACAGGAATGTTAACGTATAAGATAACTAGCAATCGACTCCACTTTTTGTTTTCCTGTGGTTTAAATAACGTGATGTTATTTTAGGATTCCTCTTTTATTAGAAAATACAAATGTAAACTGGATTTAAAAAAAATAAAAGTGTAAATTACCAGAAAATGAAAACTAGCCGAAACAAGATTATGCCTAGAAAATAATCAAAATCCGTTTAAAACGCCTTCATTTTTTTTCTTTGAAACCATGTACCCTATGTAGATGGACCGACAGTAATAACTGTCTGAAAAAAAAAAAGCGTTCTTTTTAACTATGCACTTTTTTATTGGTCTAAATATATAATACTAAGAAATTGCAAACCACAGCTACATATAGACTTCAAAAACCAATAAGGGGGATTTATCATTGATTGATTTATTGTGTTTAATGCCACTTTCAGGAAGCCGGAGAGAACCACCGACCATGGGCAAGCAATTGATAAACTTTATCATTTGCGGCTGCGAGTCGAGTGCACCCTTTTATGTAATTTACAAAGCCGGGCGCGAACCCACGTCATATTGGTGATGGGCTTTGTATGAGTTGTTAGATCCATCGACCTAACTCATTGAGCCATCCGGGGCCCTTAAAAATAGGGATAAACTTTACTAGTTGCTTGACCAGGGTCGGTGGTTCCGTCCGGTTACTAAAACTGGTCGCCATGATATAGCTGAAATATTGCTGAAAGTGGCATTAAACACCAAAAAATCAATCAATCAAACTATTTTTAGGATGTCTGACTGATTCAATTGGTGAATTTTCGGCAGAATATGCATATATCCTGGACCGTAATTATTTTGATTACCTTTCATTAGGTAATCAAAAGTTATTTCATCTAATACACCTCTATTAAAAATTCCCCTAAAATATGTGTTAAGACTATACCTGAGATCTTTGAAATCAAAGGTATCTAATTTTATATAATGTAGATTTTTTAATTATTATATCTTTATCTTTCTTTAAAGAGGAAATTTTCACTCTTTCCATAGCATTCAAATTATCTCTGAATGTACATGTAATGAGGACAATTCATGTCTTGTTTTATATATGTAATTTTCAAAAACGCCACATGTAGGTGGTGGTGTATATCTTGTTTTTGATTTGAATGGATGAATTTCATTTGAGTTGTCATGATATAGATAACGGTATCTCAAAGAAAAAATAATAGAACACGAACTTTTGAGTATTTCAATTCAAAGCTTTTGATTATCTATTTTACGTTGAATAACCGTCATAAAACGATTTAAAACATTTTTCCAATAAAAATTTGACCAAAAACAATAAAAAAAAAAGTAATATGATGAAAATTTTTTTATTTTAGAAAGGTAGATTTCAGGTGTTTTGTGGTAGTTTTTGGTAAATCTATGGACCTGTTGAAATCTTGGGCTTTTGATCTTTGCATTATATAGAATTTTTTTTTTAAATCATGGAATTTTAAATAAAAAAATATTGTACAAATTTAATTTGAAGTAAAAAATCTTCACTCATGTTAACATATAATTTATTATTTGAATATTTCTGGTAGTGAAGTGTCAGTTTCCTGTCATAAAAGATTTAAGATTGTCATGGAATTGTATACAGTTAAAAACCGGCTGTGAGGGAAGTAGCACAAGCGGAGGGAAATAGTTTGTGTTGAGGGGGACAATAAACTTGCTACTTCCCGAAATAACCGGTTTTTAACTGTTTTATTATACTTTAACAATTGAAGAATAACCATAAAAGGCTTTTTTCTCTGTGATATGATTATTTCTAGGTCCGTTCGCCCTAATAATTATAATTATGTAGGGTATTAAAAATAATAGAAAAATAAGTGATATTTGATTGCTTATAGATAATTATAAATTGACAAATTTTAAATATGCGGCATGCTAAAGTGTACAGTCAATGGACATAGGTATTCATTCATCACTCGAATAAAAATAATTGGTAGGTTAGATTCTGCATTAAGTGATCTACAAAAAAGGATTTATTATACAACCAGGCAAATAAATTCACACATTATTAATATTATAATAAAACGTGTGACAAGTTATCTTTTGATTACAAAACCTCACCTGAAAAAATCATACTAAAAATCATTTTGGGACTTAAAAAAATAGCAAGTAATATAGCCTCAAATGCAGAGCTAGGTCATTTCCCATTTTCGCCAGTCAGAGAGTCATCTTTTTACTTGTTGAAATAATTCAATATATGATGTTATATGTTTATAATGTATGTATGTTAAATTCCTAGGGGCCCGTGTGGCTCAATGAGTTAGGTAGTTGGATTACCTAATAACTCATAAAAGCCTATCACCAATACGGCGTGGGATCGCGCCCGGCTTTGTCAATTACAAAAAAGGGAGCACTCGACTCGCAGCCGCAAGTGATAAAGTTTACCAGTTGCTTTCCCATGGTCGGTGGTTCTCTCCGGCTTCCTCCACCACTAAAACTGGTCGCCATGATATAGCTGAAATATTGTAATATTTACAATACTGGTATTTCCAGTATTGTAAATATTAAAATACTGGTAATACCAGTATTGTAAATATTACAATACTGGAAATACCAGTATCGCGGCCGGCTGCTTCATAATATCCGTTTATTTCATTTTTATTTCAAACGTCAAGTTAACCACTAATTTTCATTCACTATATTTTTAAAGTGTCAATCATAACAAATAGATTCTATCTTCTTAGTTGACTAACTACGAGCATTCACTGACCATGCTATTGCACTGTCCATGTTCATGTTGTAGTTCGTAATTGTGATAGTATATAGACTTTTCGAGTGGAAGCAAATCTGTGCAGGTTTTTCATTGTTTGTTTAATATCTGATAGGGATCATTAACCGGTTTGAAACTGCCACATTTTGTGCCTGTTCCATACCCATACAGAGCCCCAGTATCCTGCTTTACCTTTGAGATCAATGTTTCCAAATGGATCAATCCAGATTGGGCAGCCATCTTTGTCATATCCACAGAGACCCCCGGTGAAGTATTTCTATATCACCTCCGGTTCTGACCAGTCTTTCAGTATAGTATCTGCTGAAATCTGCTTTCTCCATGTCATATGCTGAAATATAGTCAGTTCATAATAATTATCTTAAAAAGGGTATAGGTTTAGGTTTATGGTGCTTAACACCACTTTGAACACTATTTCAGTTATGTCATGGCGGTCAGTTTTATTGGTGTAGGAAACCTGTCGCAAGTCACTGACAAACTTTATCACATAATGTTGTATCAAGTACACCGCCACATGAATGGGTTCAAACTCACAATGTTAGTGATGATAGGCACTGACTGCATAGGAACCAATTAATCAAACAAGAACTTCTATTATGTCTGATTGCTGTCTGACATCCAAGTTTGTTTTTACAAAAAAAGAAAAGAAAAAGAAAGACATGTACCCCAGTAATACTTTACCACTTAATTTCTAAAACACCTAACTACTGAGTCATAAAAACTACATATAAAAAATAACAACATATCCATACCCATATATGATCCCATAGAAATAATGCCAACATTGCTCTTTTGCAAATAATAATAATTCTGTATGAACTTATAGTCATTTGTCTGAGAAATACATTAAATAGAGACCAGTGTTGCAAATTATGTATCATACATATAAAAAATCTATTTAAATGGGTTTTCAGTACAACTGTAAGAGTACAAATTATATAACAGGGGAGATAAATCAGGGTTTTCCCTAAGAACCGGCCGCCAGCCAAATTGACCGCTTCAATCAATTTTCTGGCCGGTTCAAAAGCTTCCATCAAAAATTATTTATTGTGATTTTGACTAAAAGGATTCGTTTTCAAACTTTCTTGAATGAAAAGCAAGAAAGAGAAAAAGAGTAATATGGGTGAACGACTTGGTGTTTGTTTGTATCATTTTGACTTCCTTTAGTTGTTGACACTTTACCGATGATTATATGAAACTGCACTTTTCATTGGTCTATTTTTTCACGACTGGTTCTTTGCTCTCGTATGGATAACAACCGAAAAATTGAGAGCCACGGTAACCAGTATGTAATGAAAAACGAAAACACGTGTATAGACTTCAGCATGAAGAGAACGTTGCACGGTTTTTTCTCTGTGCCAGCGGCCTCAAATCGTCGGAAAGGTTTGTATAACATCTTTCAGAAATCAAATGATAGTTGAGCTTACAATGAGCTGCTAAATCTTCCAGCCTGCTCCTGTCAACGGCGATTTGTTACCCCTCCCCAAAGTAAACAAAATGTTTCTGGTTAATGCCACACCGGACTGCAACTTCTTGTGTACTCTTAACACATGTCAAAAATTGACACCTTGAATTCAAAGTTGCCATTTAATAAAAATTAAAAGTTGTGATAAATATTCATTTTAGGTTTAAAAAAGTGTTCACAATGGCAAACTGTATTTTTATTTTCTCTCAATGGTTGGAAGTATATTTTTTATGAAATTGAAAACAGAAAACCCAAGCCCACTGATTAGAAAATAGTTGGTTTCTAAGTAACTGTTGTAAAAACATATGTCAATTCATGGAAATTACCAAAAACATTTTTTAATATGCCCACTGTTTGAAGCTAGTTATCTTTTATTGTATACAGCTTGGTTTTCATTTTTCTTGTTCACCTTTGGACAAAACCATGTACCCTGAGAACCAGACAAGTCAAAAACAGATGAAAATAAAGAAACACTTACAACCTCAAAGGTGAAAAGAACAAAAACAAGACTGGAAACAAAAGCTTAACCAATAAGACCCCACTGACCCAATCAACAAATCAGGGATGGAATTAAGAAATGAATTAATTTACATAAACACTATTAACAGTAAAACTGATACAATGACTCAACTACAATGTGAGTAACTTGAAAACATGAACAAAGCATTTTAGTTATTCAAACTTGATACAAGATTAATGAATTAGTCTATCACTGGACAGTGGACAGTCTGGGTGGCTGTATAACAGTACATGCATTGTCAAGTAAATTTATTTCTGTGTACTTTTAAAATTTTGAACTTCTAGCTGTTATGGTTTTTACATTTTCTATAGAACATTTTAGATGTTGCTGAAAGTCATTCATAGTCATGATAGTCAGTAAAATCATACTGCAACCAGACCCTAAGGTTATAAACACTTTTTAAGTTGAGTTTCCAGCTCAGACTCAATGATTGACCAATCAATATCAAAACTGGAAATTTTGTAACAAGGATATTTGAGCTTTAAGACTCAGCTCAGAAAGTTTTATAACCTTGAGACCTGGACTAGAATAACAAGATATTGCAAAAGGAAGCACACAAAATTGTCATTTTCAACCATTAATTTATATGTTCAGAATGCACAAGAGTGCAGAATTTTACGTCTAATTTTTTAAAATTTCCTAGGGGGTGAGGGGGGAAAACCCCCCACACATAGCATGCCGCTATGTGGCGTGCACGCCTTGGGCCTGTTAAAATTCTATTTTGGCCTTCTAAACAAAAATAAAGAGAAAATCCTGGATAAATAGAGGGAAACTCAACAGAATGACTGTCAAAATAAACCATTTATTTTACTTAAAGCTGAATTTAACATTTTAAAATTTAAATGAGAAAACATGGTAATAATTAAAAGCTCTTTAACTTTTACATTTGTCTCTATGGTTACTGTGGTTTTTGGTTTTGATGGTATTTAATGCCACTTTCAACAATATTTCAGTTATTTTATATAATGGCGGTCAGTTTTATGAGTCACAATGCCAGTCAATGGTGGAGGAAACTGGAGTACCCGGGGAAAATCACCAACCTGTCGCAAGTCACTAACAAACTTTATCACATAATGTTGTACACCTCACCCTGATTGAGATTCAAACTCACAACACCAATGGTGATAAGCACGGATTGCATAGGTAGTTGTAAATCCAACTACCATATGATCACGGCCCCATGATTACTGTGCAATACTGTGTTGCTAACATGGACTTTGTGAGGCTCTTACACAGGTTTGTGTGACTAAAATTGATGTTCGTGTGGCTAACTAGGAGGTTTTTAAAAATCTACTTACATTCCTCAACATATACTGACTTCTTCAGGACAAAATTTCTGGCTGAAAAAGTACATAAAGCATACATAAATAATACTTAATTGCTATATTTCTCTATCATAACTAATATGGCTAAAAACGAAACAAAATTATTAAGATTTGAATTCACAACATCAGTAGTGATAGGCACTGATTACATAGGTAGATGTAAATCCACCTACCATACGATCATGGCCTAGACGGCCCCCTTATTAATTTAAGGGGGCCCAGGTGGCTCAATGAGTTAGGTTGCTGGATCTAACAACTCATACATTTTTGTACAAGCCTATCACCAATTATGGCGTGGGTTTGTGCCCGGCTTTGTAAATTACAAAAAAGGGTACTCTCGACTTGCAGCCGCAAGTGATAAAGTTTACCAGTTGCTTGCCCATGGTCGGTGGTTCTTTCTGGGTACTCCAGCTTCCTCCACCACTAAAACTGGTCGCCATGATATAGCTGAAATATTGTTGAAAGTGGCATTAAACACTAAAAATCAATCATTATTAATTTAATATATCACGTATGCTATATACCACAGTATACTAAAGCTGAAATATTGCTACAGTTCGCATTAAACACCAATCAATCAATCATGTACAATATTGACAGTAGGAGAGTGATTGTTGTTTAATGCCAAATGAACAATTTTCCAGCTATATCATGAGGTGATGATGATGATGTCTGCTTGGCACTACACCAACATTCTTGGTTGGATTTTTATAATTAACTCACTGAAACAACAGTCTGGGTAAAAATGCATATCTACTCGGACACATTATCCTGATTCTAAGCCAACCCAGTCTTTGCTCCTACTCCTACACCTGCTGTATGGCTTAGCCGAGAAGGAATAAATTCCAATTTTATACCTATGCAATCAGTGCCAATCACCACTAACGTTGTGAGTTCGAACCCTACTCAGGCAAGTTGTACTTAATACAACATTATGTGATAAAGTTTATCAGTGACTTGCGACAAGTCAGTGGTTTTCTCAGGTTTTCACCACCAATAAAACTGACTGCCAGGATATAACTCAAATATTGTTGAAAGTGGCATTAATCACCATAAAACCAACCAACCAATTTTAGTCTTCGATCTACTGCACAAATCAAGCTTAAATTTTAGAACATACCCCTGAGCCATCTTAATAAGTAATAATCGTCATGGTCTGGACTCAATATATCAGTAACTGTTTCTCTAAACTGGAAAGATAAAACACAAATATTTAGTACAATCACCCTGCAATCTGATTATATCACATCTCTCTCATGCTCCTCTTTATTGAATGTCGTAGTGTAGGAGATTTAAAGAAATCATGTTATAGGTCACAGTCATGCTAGTGACCCTATGTCATGAATATTTAATGATATGATAAATATAGGTTCGGATTGCTCCAATGCAACTGAGAATATCTGTAAATTTTATTTTATTATTATTAACAATTATCTATTTATAGAACTAAGGGTTTAACTGTACTGATGACCCTGGTAGGGTAGATAACTATTGTTTTACTGTAATTTTGTCATATCAATTAAAATCATGGTAATCATTATTGCATATGAAATTTATATCGATTTTACTGTGCACACATAAGGTCATCTTTATTGACAATAAAAATATTAGTACATTTTGTATATACATTTTTTTGTATATTATTCCTCACAGCCACTTAGCTTGTTTCAATCAATGGGAAGGTAGATAATCCATGTATATTCGTCGACCATCAAATTGATTGAAACAAGTGTTTATTCCTATCTTTATTTAAGTTTTTCGTGAATTGTGTGGACAGATTCTAAAACAGCCGAAAACTAGCAAAATTCTTGAACACCAACATTTTACACATGAATTTTTTAAAATAAATTGATATTTTGGGTGGGTTGACTTAAGTTGAGGTTGAGCAATAGTCTGCATAGAAAAAGAATGTAGGACAGAAAGTCATACGACAAAAAGTCACAACTGCCATTTTTCGACAAATAAGACAAAAAGTCACAATATGTAATTTGAAAAAACTATTTTAATTATTTAGAGTAAAAGTCCAACTTTATTGGACAAAAAGTCACATTCTTAAATATTTGTCCTTTTTAATTGTTGTACTACAAATCAGATAAGAAATTTAAATTTATAGAAATCTTAATCATAAATTTTTAATGAAAATTAATTACCACAAGTCATATTTCATATATTAGGATAATTTGGGTCAGATATCAATTAAAAAAAAGACAGTTAAGTATGGGTTTTCGACGTATTATCGATTTTCCGATCTGGCGATTGACAGTGTTAAACCCACAGGCGCTTGTGTAGAGTCAACAATATGCTCGCTATGTACATGTACCTAAAATACAGTGTGTGGCCAAAAACATTCGTGCATGTAAAAAAAAACCTATGTAATCAACCAAAACAATATTTTTTCAAAAAACTATTGTGAAGTCATTTCTGGATAGATTTTTAAAAATTTTACACCAAAACATTCGGAATTGTCTATATTTTGATTGTTTATTTGCTCATTATGTTTATATGAGTTGTTTTTATTTGTATATAATTTAAACACAATATATAAAAATTGACTTTGATTTTCTTATATATTTCAACTAAAAATAAATCCTAAAAATGTACAAATGAAAGCACCAAAGGTGATGTTAAACGATCGAACATGCTTGCATGTAGATTTTTTGTATGCTATGCACAATCGCAAAATATCAGTATACTTCTAGAAAAAGATGTCAAACTTTGAAATACAGTAGTAAATTGAGAGCAAACTCCAGAGACATCAATATGTTATTCACATATAGGGGGAACTACTAATATAATTATTGAATAGTGCCAAAAATGGAAAGAACAGTTGGTGTAGGAGCTACTACTATAACATGCAACAACCCAGTTTTACATTCTATTACATTATTATTTTATTTC
>MJUT01003705.1:154914-175808 GCA_002080005.1 Gigantidas platifrons | reverse complement strand
AAAAAAATATTAAATAATATCATATAAATACAGTGAGTGTATTTTTTTCCTGGAAGACATTGATTTAACTAAATATTAATACAGTGAAACAAGTCTATATCAAACCCTGAATAAACTGGAATCCTTTATAAACCAAACTCAATGATGTCCCTGTGTAGGAAATCTTTGTTAATTTAACCTGAATAAACCAAGCATTCTATTCTGAACACAAAAGTGTGTCACAAGGAGGATCAGTGTAGACTAGCTTCACTGTACCTAGGTTAATTTAGTTCTATTATACAGATGGCAGTTTACAACAGAAGGGCATGACTTAGGATTTGGTGTGTATAGACGAACAAAAGATGAAAAACAACATGCTGGGAAGATGGTAGCCATTATACCTACACAGAGAGTCGACAGTCACCTTGTTCCAGAAGATGGCAGTGTGGCGGTAAAAGAACCTGGCATTTGTAAGTTTTGTCTATCAAGTCAGTGTTTTATAATTTTAGGGAACCGTTGTGATCATATGGTAGTTGGATTTACAACTACATATATATATGATTTGATTTGATTTTTGGTGTTTTAACGCCACTTTCAGCAATATTATCTCTATTTTCACAGCTTGTGCAATCGGTCTGGTGTCACTGCTTTACAAGTGATAATATCTGTCTCAGTCTTCATAACTGTCGTTATACAATTATTGACTTTGGAATAGGTTGCTATCAGCTGGATTTCAAATCAACCTGAAAAAATGTAAAATTCACAGAGCCGCAGGCGAGGTGAATATATGTTTTTGAAGGTTGATAAACCAGATAGCAACCTATTCCAAAGTCAGTGATTGTTTTATTTCATGAAAATGTTTTAATGTTATCTACTTATAAATTTATCATCATACCAAAAAATATTGCAATTTTGGAGCATTTGTTTATGATTCAGTGGAAAAACAAATGTTAAGTGCAATCTCATTGGTTATTGAACAACGAAAGAACGAATTTGATTGAATAGCAAAAGTCCTGTTTTCCCCATCTATTTTTATGCCTTGCGAGGGTGATATCACTTTCCAGGCACATATCAGGATCTATTTTTAGCTGTGAGGGTGATATCGTGAGTAATCAAAACCTCTTAATCAGTTGTAAGCCAATCATATGCAAGCTAAATTACAGTCATGTAATAATATTCTATATATCATGGCTATATAATATTGTTTATTTGTGAATGTTTCCTCTTGATATCACAGTGGAAAGTCAAAAAAAGACACAATGCCTGATATAATAAAATGAAAAACCAGAAAATACCACATTGTCGAAACAATTCATAAATCAAATATCAACATCATAAGAAAGAGTAAAAATCAATACCCCTTACTCACAAATACATGACCGCTCATTTTCCTGGTTTGGTACAGGCACTTCAATAAAAAGTGATGAAATTAAGGTAGTTTTAGGGGCTCAACCCTCCCGTCTTATTATTCAATAAATCACAAACTTTCAAAAATAAATTTTTATATGCCCGTCTTTAGACGGGACGTATTATGGTATACCACTGTCCGAGTGTCCGTCCGTCCGTTTCGCATGTCGCGCACTAACTTAAGAACCCCTTGGCCAATTCACTTCAAATTTCACACAGTTATTGGAATTGATCGTCTTACGGTCTGTATAGTTTATGGTGAAATTTAAATTTTTCATTCCAGAGTTATGGGACTTTATTCATCAAATTGTAGGCGATTTTTCGTATGTCGCGCTGTAAATTGAGAAGCCCTCGGCCAATTCACTTCAAACTTCGCATAGTTATTGGAATTGATAGTCTTATGGTCTGTATAATTTTTGGTGAAATTTCAATTGTTCATTCCAGAGTTATGGGACTTTATTCATCAAATTGTAGGCGATTTTTTGTATGTCGCGCTGTAAATTGAGAACCCCATGACCAATTCACTTCAAACTTCGCATAGTTATTGGAATTGATAGTCTTATTGTCTGTATACTTTTTGGTGAAATTTCAATTGTTCATTTCAGAGTTATGGGACTTTATTCATCAAATTGTAGGCGATTTTTCGTATGTCGTGCTGTAAATTGAGAACCCCATGGCCAATTCACTGCAAACTTCACATAGTTATTGGAATTGATAGTCTTATGGTCTGTATACTTTTTGGTGAAATTTCAATTGTTCATTCCAGAGTTATGGGACTTTATTCATCAAATTGTAGGCGATTTTTTGTATGTCATGCTGTAAATTGAGAACTCCTTGGCCAATTCACTTCAAACTTCGCACAGTTATTGGAATTGATAGTCGTATGGTCTGTATACTTTTTGGTGAAATTTCGATTTTTCATTCAAGAGTTATGGAAAAGAAAATCTTTACAAATATTGTATGAATGTTGACGACGGGCGTATCATGCGCTCTTGGCGCAGCTGTTTATTATAATTATAAAATTTTAATTAGTATGCAATAAATTCTTATTATCACAGATGTGGTAAGGTTTGACAACACATATAGCTACTTCAGAAGTAAAAAGATCAGCTATTTGATAGAAGTACTGGAACCAGACACGGAGGAAGTCGAAATTCACACGTTCGATAAAACAAATGTCAGCGGCGATAAATCAGAATTATGCATAGATAGTACCGTGGACGAAGATACAACTTTTTATGACGCAAAGGAAGAACAATGAGAAAGAAAAGAAATTGACGAACTGACAACTAATATGGATCATGTTGATATACAAAATGGTAGTTGAGTTTTATAGAATGTCTGCCATCTTGGTATTACATTCAAATACCCCATTAAACATTGATATAAACAGATGATTGTCTTCATTAATAATGTGGAACCAATTTATTATTTTATTATGTAACATTCCAACACCTTATTAATTATTTTTATAATCAGATAATTGGATTAATTAATATAGTGTAATCAATTTGTCATTTTTTTTTCATTGAAATTTTGTTTTTAATAAGTATTTAAAATTATGATCAATACAAATTTTATAGTTTATTATGAATTAATTTCTTTTTGTGGAGTTTTATTGTCGGCCATCTTGATATAATCAGATATTGGCATCTTTTAAGGTAGAACCAATTTTTTTATTATTTTGTTTATTAAAATTTTGTTTTTGATAAATATTTAAAATGATGAGCAATGCAATTTTATTGTTTATTATGAATTAAATTCATTTTGTTTGTTTCAATTTTGATTGACTGCATTGATAAGGGATATAACATATTTATTATTTTGTTCGTTGAATTTTTTTCCCTTTTTTATAAGAATTAAGCATGACGATGAATGCAATTTTATGGCTGACACAGTAAAATGTGCCCCGACGTGTCGGACCGATCAGTTCATCAAGCATCGTAGATAAAAGAGTAGCATCCCTGACCAACCAATGGCTGACACAGTAAAATGTGCCCTGACGTGTCGGACCGATCAGTTCATAAAGCATTGTAGATAAAAAAGTAGCATCCCTGATCAACCAATGGCTGACACAGTAAAATGTGCCTCGACGTGTCAGACCGATCAGTTCATAAAGCATCATAGATATAAGAGTAGCATCCCTGATCAACCAATGGCTGACACAGTAGAATGTGCCCCGACGTGTCGGACCGATCAGCTCTTAAAGCATCATAGATAAAAGAGTAGCATCCTTGATCAACCAATGGCTGACACAGTAAAATGTGGCCCGACGTGTCGGACCGATCAGTTCATCAAGCATCATAGATAAAAGAGCAGCATCCCTGATCAACCAATGGCTGACACAGTAAAATGTGGCCCGACGTGTCGGACCGATCAGTTCATGAAGCATCATAGATAAAAGATTAGCATCCCTGATCAACCAATGGCTGACACAGTAAAATGTGCCCATGATGTGTCGGACCAATCAGCTCATAAAGTATTGTAGATAAAAGAGTAACATCCCTGCTCAACCAATGGCTGACGCAGTAAAATGTGCCCCGACATGTCGGACCGATTAGCTCATAAAGTATTGTAGATATAAGAGTGGCATCCCTGATCAACCAGTGGCTGAGAAAGTACAATGTCCCCCGATATGTCAGACCAATCAGCTCATTAAGGATCGTAGATAAAAGATTAGCATCTCAAATCAAACAATGGTTGACTTAAATGAACATTTAGACAAAAACTAAAAACTTGACATTTGTAAAATATTTATTAAATAAAATTGTAAATAATGAGAATAAAAGATAATAATTATAATCAATGGTTAATAAACAATAGATAAAATTTGAAATATACACTTAACAAATTGATATCTAACAAATCAATAAACTTAAAAACACCTACAAATTAATGTCAACATTATAGAGTAAATAGAGAGAAACAAAACTTCATTAGTAGATGCGTAACCATTTTAATTTTTATTGTGGGCTGTCGTGGTCATGATCGTATGGCAGTTGGATTTACAACTACCTGTGCAATCAGTGCCTATCACCACTGATGTGAGTTCGAATCCCGCACAGGTGAGGTGTACTCGATACAACATTATGTGATAAAGTTTGTCAGTGACTTGCAGCAGGTCAGTGGTTTTCTCTGGGGGCTCTGGTTTACTCCACCAAATAAAACTGACTACCACGATATAACTGAAATAGTGTTGAAAGTGGCGTTCAACACCAAAAACCCTAAAATGTATTGGTTAACTTGCTTTTCTAAAAATTTAAAGCTCAGAATTATCTCCCCTTTTATTTTCATCTGCACATGTGCAGTGGATTTCTTAAAAAAAAAAAAAACTTTGTAAACAGACACTTACTTCAGACCTTACGGTCATAAAACTTTGGAGCATGATTTTGTGCTCATACTAAAAAAACAAAAAACTCATCCAATCAGAACATTATATAAATTAAATGATTTATTCTGATTGGTCAATTTGTGAGTATGAAAATTGTACTTGACAGTTTTATAATCATATAGACAGACTACCTTCTTTGATCAGAATAGGTAGATTAAATTTAAATGAAAATTTAGTTTATACAAAGCTAATTCTAGTGTTAAAGTAGAAATGTTTAAAGCTATTTAAATAAAACCTAAGTAAAGCAGAAAGACTTGTGTTTTTATATGCAAAAAAATAGTTCCATAAAAATGTATATATAATATTAATACTCGTGTATAACTTAAATTGCATTGTATTTTATTTTTACCCATATTCCTTGAACATAAGTGAACATGATGTAAAAGTCAACAATTTAGGAACAGCAATGAAGTTTAGAACATCTAATACCTAATAGTGCATGTGAGATGATTACTAGTGTTCATATATTCCTAGCGAGTGTAAGATCAGCCCCAGCCTTCATATAATTCAAATGAGTGTGAGGTGACACCCCCTCCACTTCAGATGCTCCAAGTGAGTGTGAGATGACCCCCAGTATTCACATGTTTGAAATGAGTTTGAGATAACCCCAGCATTAAAAAGACCATCCTGCTTATAATTTTAACACCTTTCTTTTCATATACATTAATTGATTTGATTTGATTTGATTTTTGGTGTTTAATGCCACATTAATTGAAGTCAAACCTGTATAAAGAGGTCATTCAGCAGAATATTAAAAAAAAGTGGTCAAATACTACAATACAAGCCTATCACCGATAAACATAAAGAACAACAATATAAATAATATCTACCATTTTGAATATCATATTTAATGCTACATACAAAAACACATTTTTGATTGGATTTCCCTTGACCAATGAGGATGCTGCCATGGGATTATTGTAAGGTAATTTTATTTACATCTACCAATTAAATCAGTGCTTATCATCACTTAAGTATGTCAATTGAATTTCCACCTATGGTGAAGTGTACTCTGTAACATTATGCCATCGGCTTGCAGCGGATCAATTGTTTTTTGTGGGTACTCCAGTTTTCTCCTGCGATATCAGCACTTTGTAACAATTGAGTGATCATATCTTGCAAAGGGCAAGAACTGATACAATTTGTTTTTAAAATATTACAACAAATAGATGAGTGATAATGAAAATATTAAGAAAACATTTTTTGTACTGGTATTATCGAATATGTGTATGCCATAATTGTCTATGTATTGTATGCATTAATGAATAGTACAACCCTTTACTGTGTCCTTCCATTAACAATCTAATTAAAATTAAATCTCCCCACTTGTGCCCCTGCCCCCCTCCCGCTCCCTTTTTCCTTTGTCACTGTGTGCTAGATATAACAACATTGCATAAGGGGTCATGTTAACAGTGACCTTTTCACACCAAATCATACTGCATACTGGCATTGAACCAAATGATAGCTATAGTAGTGTCTTGAAGTGAGACAAAAATTCCTAGATTTTCATCAATTATGGAATGTTGCTACATCTCCCATATAGTGACAAAAAGGGGAACTTTGTGAAGAAATCTAATTAGACTGCTTAAACAGATTGAAATGGTAATTTGTTGAATTTGTATGAGGCAGGTAAAATGATTTACTGAGCATAAATAAAATTTGCCCAGCATGTAAAATTATTTATTGAACATAAAAAAAAGTGCCTGGCAAGTAAAATGACCTACTGAGCATTAAAAACATATATATTATTATTTTTAGATATACAAACATATAAGGTGATTGTACAGTAGATTATGTTGATTGATCAATAAGCCAAATATGGTTTCATGATATTTTTTATCTTATAGGGTACTATTTTACATGTGTAATACCAAATGCCCATTTGACTATCTATCTCCTTTCATTTCTAGATTTCAACACGAATCCTTTTATACAGTCCGACAAAAGTTAAGCACCACCTGACTTGTTTCAATAATATCTTTTCTAATAATGAACTTATTTCAAATCGGTTTGCTGTTTTCGTTAAATACCTGTACACACATATATACTTACTTACCTGTGAAACAGGTTATTGATCGATTTGTATTTATGTGTATATGACAGGGTGTGTAAAGTGCCACGTGTACTTTTCAACATTTGTGTTTGCGAACGAAAGCTGATATTTTTTGGGTAGAGTTTTAAGTTTCATTTTCTATTGGTTTGGTATGATGCGGCGAAAATTAACCATACCAGAACGATGGCAAGCTGTTGGCATATGCATAACGGTGTTTTTAGTCATAGAAGGGTGGCAGACCACTTCAGGGTTAACCATTCTATCATTGTACGACTGATGCAGCGTTTTCGTCAAACGGAGAATGTTACTGACCGTCCACGTGCAGGTGTAGACCTCGCAAAACGACGCCGAGAGAGGACCGGCTCATATCCAGACGGGCGTGGCAACGGCCGTTCAGTACAGCTGGTGCACTCCGTGGTAATTTAGCGTTTGGAGGCCACATTTGCACACGCACTGTAATCAGACGCCTCCACCATCAGAGAATGCGAGCGCGACGACCCATAATACGTCCACAGTTGACATTACGTTATCGCATTCTCGATTTGACTGGTCACATGATCATTTGGGGTGGACTATTCGCACATGGAGACGGGTCCACTGGTCTGATGAAAGTCGTTTTTTGTTACGCCCTACCGACGGTCGTGCAAGGGTTTGGCGCCAACGAAACACTTCATTTCAGGACAACCACATTTTGGGCACAACTGCTTTTGGGAGTGGGGGTGTAACTGTCTGGTGTTGTTTTTCCTTTGACTGTAAGTTGGACTTGTACGTTCTTTATGGTAACCCGACAGGCCAAAAATACCGTGATAATGTGCTCGCTCCACGCGTAGTCCCCCATTTCGACAATCATGCGTTGGCTGACAGGCCAATGTTCATGCACGACAACACTAGGCCACATAGAGCCCGAATTTCAGACAATTCCATGACCTGCGATGTCACCAGACATGAACCCTATAGAGCATGTATGGGACTTTATTGGCCGAAAAATTAACCAACGCAATCCAAAATGTCAAAATAGTGACGAATTAAGAACTGCTATCTTACAGGAGTGGCAACAGTTCCCCCAAGAACGGCTTAGGCGTCTTGTGCGAAGCATGACGAGGCGTGTTCCAGAACTTCACAATAAGCGCGGTGGATATACTCGTTATTGATTTTTATGCCTTACACGTACGCACAATAGATGCATTTAAAAGTTCTTAAAATCTGAAGACTCTGCATTTTAATGCAATGTTAAAAACTTCCATCAAAGACAAACTGGTTTTACGTTTTTCCAGCGCCTGTTTTGAACCCCATTTTTGCCACGTCATAGTCACGTCTTTCAGGATGATAAATACTTCGTAGATTGGTAATTTTATAGCCCTTGGTGTAGTCTTTTAAGAAGTGTAAGAAAAAGGGTGATATATATTTTATTGTTTTAACAATATTGATGTAAAAAAATATATCGATAAAAATATAGGGTGGTGCTTAACTTTTGTCGGAGTGTATATATAAAACAGCTAAATAACTTTAAAGTTTTCACACCTTTGGGCCCTTTATAATGAAGAATATCACTTTAAACATTTGACCTTTATCTGGATCACAATACATTCCTTCGAATCCTGCTCAGGTGAGGTGTACTTGATACAACATTATGTGATAAAGTTTGTCAGTGACTTGCAGTAGAACAGGTTGGTGGTTTTCTCCAGTTTCCTCCACCAATAAAACTGACCACCACAATATAACTGAAATATTGTTGAAAGTGGCGTTAAACACCATTCCATCCCAATGATTCTTTTGTTATCTTACATTCTGTGCTATTATTTTGGATAATACATGTTCTACCCCAGTGGTTCTGTGACCTACATTTGGTGTCACCATCAATCGTAACTACTCGGCCATATAACATTCAACAATCTTTCAGTTATATCGTGGCGGTCAGTTTTATTGGTTGAGGAAACCGGAGGACGCTGAGAAAACCACCGAGCTGCCGCAAGTGATTGACGCTTCGAACTTTATCGCATAATGTTGTACTCCTCGCTCTGAGCGGGAGTCGAACCCGCAGCATCAGTGGGTGATATACACCGATTGCATAGGCAGTTGTAAATCCAACTACCATACGATCAAGGCCACGACGGTCCCTCTCTTATGCAAGGCGATCTCCCACTATCTGATACGTCATATATATCATATATGAATATTTGCGTGCATGTATTAAAAACCGTTATCTAGAGAAAGGCGTTTGTGAAAGGAGTAATTCATATATCAAATCAAATATTTTGCTTATAATATGATGCCTATCAGAAGAGAGATAGCTTATAATAAAACCGTTATCTAGAGAAAGGCATTTGTGAAAGGAGTAATTCATATATCAAATCAAATATTTTGCTTATAATATGATGCCTATCAGAAGAGAGATAGCTTATAATAACGTACACACTTTACTCATAATAAAACATGGCAAAATATATAAAACTACGCAATTTTCAGATTACCCACGTCACTAGAAAAGTTTGAAGCTACCAAAGAAGCAAAAAGAAGTCGTTAATCGAAGAAGAACAGATAATACAATGGCCAAAAGAAAAAGGTACAAAATGACAGACAATGATCTACAAAACACTACACAGGTAGCTAAAGATGAGTTACATGAACACCGCTATAACAGGGGTGAACATATCTGTAAAGGAGAACAAGGGAGAGAACTAATTTTTATCAGATTGAAGTTGCCTTAAATTGTGATATTTTCTAGATAGTAATGTTTTTCTGTGCTTATAATTAACTACGTAATTACAATCTCGTGCAAAGTCATTTTAAGAGTACTGTTAGTACAATAATTTCTCTCTATACTACAAACGCGGGAAGTTTTAATGACGACTCTGTAGCTAATATCTAATTTCCGTATTAGCTTCCGCTGTATTCTTGGAAGTTGACGTAAACTGAATATGTTCATAGGATCGTTATGATGCAGTTGTAAACATGAAATAAATATTACAGTCATCTAAAGCAGGTGACAATCAGAAAATGTATCTATTTCACTGGATCCCGAAGTAGCTGCGGAACCGTAGCCGATATGGTCCTTGGGCTAGTTTTCTTATATTTGCAGACCATAAGACCATAAGGGCTACGGTTCCGCAGCTAGATCCCGAAGAAGAGTTTGTATATAAAGGGATAATCAGAATCCGTAAATCGAAAAAGTACAGACAACACAATGGCCAAATGAAAAAGCACAAACAATGAGGAGGGTGGGAGTAGGTAAATTGTGTGCTCCGGAAAGGTAGGCAAGCAGTTCCTCCTCCACTAGTGATACCCGTCGTGTCTCTAGTTACAATCCCGGTGATAAGTCAGTTGATTTGATTTGATTTATTGTGTTTAACAAATCAATTAAAATCAACTGACATATCACCGGGATTGTGACTAGAGGTAAGTTAGGAAAGAAAGGGAGTGAGTGATTGTTGTTTAACGCCAACTCAGCAATTCTTCAGCTATATCATGGTGAGAACAAGTTAATTTTCTATGAGATGATGGTGAGGTCCACTTTGTACAAGACCAAAACACTTAATTAGATTTTTATAGTGCTAGCTCAGTCAAACAACAGTCCGTGGATAGACATGTCGCCCCACGTACACGGACACATTATTCTGATTCTGAGCCAACACGTCTTTGCTCTTTCTCCTTAATGCTGCGTGTTTGGCGGAGAAGCAGCAAATACCAATTGCATAGTCTTTTGTTTTACCCAATCGGGGCTCGAAGCCACGATCTACCAAACTCGAGGCGAGCACGCTAACGATTACACTACCGATGCGGTTCAAGGAAAGAATGAATTCTATATACAATATATAAGATTTAAAATGTAGATTGCTATCAAATTAATAACAGCACATGTTATATATATCATTATCATACACTTGTATACACATATAATGACGGTCTTTATTTTGACCTTACGTGACAAGAGATAAGTTAACCTCGGTTAATGAAGGATAGTGGATTTGGCTGAGGGAACAATAAAATTGTTCGTCATTATGGTTGAGCGAATTGATGCTGCAGTGGACTAAATTGTTCGTGATTATGTTAAGCGAATAGTTGCTGCAGTGTACCAATGGCATGGGTTCGAATCCTGCTGAGGGAAGAAAAAAGAAATCAGCAAAAAACAACTGTGGGGTTTACATCGATATACATTGTATTTTGGTCATGCCACAATACTTTTTCTTAAAGTGAACTAACCTATTGACATACTTAGAAAAAAAAACATTTACGGCTGACGTGCATCCTCACGACATATCGCATAATACAGGGCTGCACGTACTATACAGTCCGACAGAAAATAAGCACCACCTGACTTGTTTTAATAATATCTTTTCTAATAATGAACTTATTTCAAATCGATTTGCTGATTTCGTTACCTGTACACACATACTTACTTACCTGTGAAACAGGTTATTGATCGATTTTTATTTATGTGTATAATTATATGACAGGGTGTGTAAAGTGCCACGTGTACTTTTCAACATTTGTGTTTACGAACGAAAGCTGATTTTTTTGTGAAGAGTTTTAAGTTTAATTTTCTATTGGTTTGGTAATGTGCGGCGAAAATTAACCATACCAGAAAGGTGGCAAGCTGTTTGGCATGCATAACGGTGGTTTTAGCCATAGAAGAGTGGCAGACCACTTCAGGGTTAACCATTCCATCATTGTACGACTGATGCAGCGTTTTCGTCAAACGGGGAATGCTACTGACCGTCCACCTGCAGGTAGACCTCGCAAAACGACGCCGAGAGAGGACCGGCTCATATCCAGACGGGCGCGACAACGGCCGTTCAGTATAGCTGGTGCACTTCGTGGTAATTTACCGTTTGGAGGCCACATTAGCACACGCACTGTAATCAGACGCCTCCACCATCAGGGAATGCGAGCGCGACGACCCATAAAGCGTCCACAGTTGACATTACGTTATCGCCATGCTCGATTTGACTGGTCATATGATCATTTAGGGTGGACTATTCGCACATGGAGACGGGTCCACTGGTCTGATGAAAGTCGTTTTTTGTTACGTCCTACCGACGGTCGTGCAAGGGTTTGGCGCCAACGAAACACTTCATTTCAGGACAACCACATTTTGGGCACAACTGCTTTTGGGGTGGGGGTGTAACTGTCTGGGTTGTTTTTCCTTTGATTGTAAGTTGGACTTGTACGTTCTTGATGGTAATCTGACAGGCCAAAAATACCGTGACAATGTGCTCGCTCCACGCGTAGTCCCCCCATTTCGACAATCATGCGTTGGCTGACAGGCCAATGTTCATGGACGACAGCGCTAGGCCACATACAGCCCGAATTGTACAATATTTTTTACAGCAAGAGGCTGTTCAGACAATTCCATGGCCTGCGATGTCACCAGACATGAACCCTATTGATCATGCATGGGACTTTACTGCCCGAAAAATTAACCAACGCAATCCAAAATGTCAAAATATTGACGAATTAAGAACTGCTATCTTACAGGAGTGACAACAGTTCCCCCAAGAACGGCTTAGGCGTCTTGTGCGAAGCATGACGAAGCGTGTTACAGAACTTCACAATAAACACGGTGGATATACACGTTATTGATTTGTATGTCTTACACTACTGATGCAGCGTTTTCGTCAAACGGGGAATGTTACTGACGTCCATCCGCAAGACCTATCACAAACTGCAGGGCTGCATGTACTATATAGATATAAAGTTTGATAAAAAGTGAACTGACTTTTTGACATATTTTATAGAACAAAAAACATTTACGGCTGACGTCCATCCGCAAGACATCTCATATAATACATGGCTACACGGAATATATAGATATACATTTTTTTTTAACATTAAATAAAAAACATTTCAGTGAAATATAATGGGGCACTTAGCTAATAAAGAAGGGTAATAACAAAATTACCGAACACAGAGCAATCTTCCAAAGGGAAATTCAAAACTCATAAATCAATAAACAGACAAAATCAGTCAACAACCGGGAAACTGGAAAACCGCAATGGTCCTGACATTTCTAAAACTAAATCAATACTTACACTATAAACACTTGACAAGATAATAAAGACACAAACAAACTGGATTGTATATTGTCTCAACCGGTTTAATATTAATTGTTGGTTTTATTTAGCCTCTCCTCTTAAGGGCTGTCATTTGATGTCGAATTACTACTATATACACTGTTATTCACCATGTGTTACAAAACACCACCTAAAACAACTAAAGACTGAACCACACGAAGTCACTATAAACCGGGGGGGGATGTAGGTGCTTTAGAAGGATAATTAAAGACTGAACCACACGAAGTCACTATAAACCGGGGGGGAATGTAGATGCTTTGGAAGGATAATCAGTTCTTGTTCCACTAGATGATCCCGTCGTGTTACTCTAATTACAAATCAGGTGGGTGATAAATCATGAACGAGGAAAGGACCAAATTGTGATTGTAATTTGTAACAAACGGAGCATATATATGTGGACATTTGTGACACGGACAGTATTGGTTAACCAAGTAATGATGGCGATCGTAAAAACCTCAACTTAACCACTAGGAATCCTTGGNGGGGGGAATGTAGATGCTTTAGAAGGATAATCAGTTCCTGTTCCACTAGATGATTCCGTCGTGTTACTCTAATTACAAATCAGGTGGGTGATAAATCATGAACGAGGAAAGGACCAAATTGTGATTGTAATTTGTAACAAACGGAGCATATATATGTGGACATTTGTGACACGGACAGTATTGGTTAACCAAGTAATGATGGCGATCGTAAAAACCTCAACTTAACCACTAGGAATCCTTGGCTCAGTAACTTTCTTGTTAGCAGCAACCTTCTATCACGGAAATCATGACATATGAAGCATTCATTTTGGAATATCGGATCAACTGAGAGATGCATACCCAAATGTAAAATATATAATAGGGACATTTAAACAAAAAATTATGCTCACTTAGTATTATTTATGGACTCTGTGGAGAACTATGTCAGACAATGGATAAAACGATAAAAAGAGGAAGTTGATACCCTTTCAGAATGGGATAAAGCTATTAGGAGGCACAAAATACTCCCTGTTTACAATTTAGTTTACATTCTATAATGATTTATTGTTTCAACATTATTTAAATATATACTCAAGATATCATATGTTAGTCGCCGATTTGTTTCTACACACTTATGAGGCAGAATTTGTCAAGCGTTTCTCGGGGATAAAGAGAAAAGTAGTCCAAAACTTTAAATCCAGCTTCCGCTATATAGATGATGTTCTATCACTTCATAATTCTTGACAGCATCTCATTTATCAAATTGAGTTTAAAGTAAAGGATACTCTACCCACACTTAAAAGTCTGATTCTTACATTAACTTTCACCTTAATATCGACAACAGAGAGTAGATATCTCAGTTGATGCGATTTGTCAGAGCTTGTGGTTCCTATCAGGATTTGTCAGAGCTTGTGGTTCCTATCAGGATTTGTCAGAGCTTGTGGTTCCTATCAGGATTTCCTTGATAGAGGGTTGCTGCAAACAAGGAAGCCACTGAACCAAGGGTTCCTCTTAGTCAAGTTGGAGTCATCACTTCCAACGTTTTATGGTCGCCACCATGACTTGGTTGACCATGGTTGTTACTAAAAGGCGGAAACGGAAAACGGAAAACGGAAACGGAACGGAAAGAATTGTTCAGATTGGTTGAATTTTTATTTAAGATATTATGCACTAAATAAAAACACACTTTACAGTATAAAGGCATGCGAAGACATGTTCGCTACTACTGAAATTGTGTTAGTTTGATTAATTTCTTTTTTTAAATGCTCATTTTTATCTAAGCCGAATAATCACGGATGGCGTTAAATTACATTCCCTACGGTCACTTCACCCACGTAAGGACGTTAATTTTGATCCAACTTTGTAGTGTGAAATGCACTTTTCGTGTTAGAATTATTTAAATAAAACACAAAAAAGTTTTAAATTGGTATTCATCCTCTAATTAAAATTTACTTCATATTTAATTTCATCCAGGGAAATTAAATCGGGTTTTTGCTTTCAAGTATCAACCTATTGATTATTTATTTTTATGCACAAGAGTATACATATATATCGTTGGAATTGAGATTCCAACGATGTATAAATGCACCCATTTGCGATTCAGTTTAGGGACCGACCTTCGCTTTATTTTTACCGGTGTAGCAGGCAATTAGTTCTGACCCGCCGGATGGGCCGGCCGGAATACATAGACTAGGCTAAAAGGGCCTGTCGGAATGAATAGCCTAGGCTGAATGGTTCGGGTCTAGGCAATTTGTTCCGACCCAAGTTAAATGCAATAGCTGTTCTTTTTTTAAAGGAACCTTCTAAAAAAAAGTCTGTTGTGAATTGAATTTCAAATGTTTCTTATTTTCAATATTTCAATATTACAGTTAAATTTTGTAACTGTACTGCATGCATTAAAATACAATAACTCTAGTAATACCATGCAACGTCTGACTCGGTATTTAAAAGACATAGACGATATATTTACCAGCGTACTATTGGAATAGCAAGCACGAGAGATCCTATGCTTTTCTGTTTCTCTAACCACTCGTCTAGTTTCTCCCTTTGCACTAATGTAGTATTAAAGGTTATCCTTTGAGACATAATGTTTTGCTTGCTTCCTTAGCTTCCTTTTTTCACTTTCTGTTAAATTTTCAGTATATTATTCTGTATTTTCAACGTATTTCAACAGTGTCGAGTACGCGCTCTCGTCCATGTTAGTTTAAACAATATTTATTCAATGAAATTTCGGCATACAATAATTCAAATATATATATTTACAATGTTCAATGGGATTCAGAAACAAGTTATCAAACTTATGTAAATCTGTCTCCCTAATTAGACATTGATAACATTAATAAACAGTAGTAAGTAGAATCACAGGCGCATGGGACATGGATTTCGTCCCCCCTTTTTTTCTCTACTCCTCCCCCTTTTTTTCAAAATTTTCATAATCATTCCTGTTTCAAAATGTTCATGATAATTCGTTTTTCTTCATTTGACAATATCAGTAGACGTCATACATCATGAATAATACTGTATTCTGTGTCCACAGTTTTTCGACAGATATGTAGTATATCATATACTGTAACTCAAGTTGAAGACTTTCTAAGGATTGCTTTAAATAGTCTGGGATATTATTCCATATTATATCACCGTATTCCACAAATGGTCTAATGAATGATATGTAAATTGCTTGCAGATGAGACCTTTTTAGTTTAAATTTGACTTTACGGAAAACAGATAAACGGGATGACACTTTAATCATAACATTTTTAACATGTTCATTCCAATTTCCATCTTCACTTAAGGTTAATCCTAAATGCTTGTGGGTTTCAACCTCTTTAATAATTACATTGTCCATGTAGACAGGGGGATGGTGGGGTTTGTGATGTTTTTTAGAGATCGTCCATGTTAACGTGCAGTGAAATATTGTACAAATGAATTGAATAATGTGGAACTGAGATGACAAGTGTTGACGTTCATATATATAGTATTACGCATGGGACACTCGCGGCTATTTTATCATACCGTTGACCAACATTTTCGATCTTAGTGAGCTCGAGCTTGCCAACAAACAAACAAACGAATTACGAATTAAAAAATATATAATGTTTTAATTTATCATGCCATGTCATGATTTTTGCAAACTAATGTATATACACACATAGCCGAAAGGAATATTTTTTATTGATAATACGTTGTAAATTACAAAATATATATAGGTTTATAAATGTAAAAGCAGGTCGGTCCATATTGCCTGGCATCAGAACAAATAGCCTAGGCTCAAAGTTAAGAACCGGAACAAATTGCCTAGGCAATTTTGGCCGTCCGGAACATCTGGCGGCCGGACCATCCAGCCTGATGCACCGGAATGAGATGTTGATATTGCTATACCCTCTCTCCGCAAAGCAATATATTAATGTATATAGGAATTAGCTTGTCTGTCTCTCCGTCTGTCCATGTTTTGTCGGCGCATGTCCTCCTAAACCGCTTAATGGGTTTTGGTGAAACTGTACATAATATGCACATGTGCATGAAGTAATAGCATTTCCAAGGGGATATGAATTAAACCACTTTCTGAGCAGATACCGTAGTCGTCTCTAGCTCATTCAATATGATTATCTAACAATATAAATAGCTAGAGAACGGAATTGTTTATTTATATTTTGTACTATTATGATCTTAGGGGCCGTCGTGATAGTATGGTAGTTGGATTTATAATGACCTATGTAATCAATGCCTATTACCACTAACGTTGTGAGTTCGAATCCCGCTCACGCGAACTGAACTTTTATATATTAAAACTATGTATCCTGCACAACATCATACTTGGTGTGCAGGGGTAACAGAAATTACTTATGAATTAACCAATTTCTGTCGAACGGAAGAGGTAATCTTGTAATTTACCTGCATTAATTTTGGTATTTAATTTGCGCTTATGTAAAGATTTTTTTCGCGCTTTCGTAGTTTTTTGTTCCTGCTTGTGTAAGGTTAATTCGCGCTAATGTAATGCACCGGTACTCAATACAGCATTATGTGATAAAGTTTGTCAGTGGTTTTCTCCTGTTTCCTCCACCAATAAAACTGACCACCATGATCTAACTGAAATATTGTTGAAAGTGGTGTTAAACACCATAAACTAACTAACCTTATTGAGTGTACATGATACGTCGGGCTTACATAGTCCCTGTTACGAGTCTTCTCTCCATTATTTAAAGTTAGTGGTAAAGGTTTATTTTCGTGCAACGTGTTCGTCGTATTTTCGTCACTCACTGTTTCATTCTGTTTTGAGGAAACTTTATACAGAACATTCCATAAGTATTACCTACCAAATTGCTGTTCATTTGGCCAAGCGGTTTCAGAGAAGAAGATTTTTTTTAGAAATCAAGAATTGCCTGTGGTGGCCATGTTTGTTAACAGATCGAGACGAAATGAGCATTCGTTATAGAGGAGGACATTCCATAGATGGTTCCTACCAAGTTTCGGTTCATTTGGCCAAGCGGTTTCAGAGAAGAATATTTTTAGAAATCGGCCAATCAGAAAAAAATATTTGCCTGTGGCGGCCATGTTTTTTTAACGAATTGGGCCGATATGAGCAATCTTTATAAAGGACCTTCCATAGATGCTGCCTACCAAGTTTCGGTTCATTTGGTCAAGCGGTTTCAGAGGTACGGGTGTCACTATAGTGAGCACCTGATGGTGTTCGTATTACTCGATCTAAAGTTTTATATGTATGTTTTGTAGATCGTTGTTTGTCCTTTTGTACTTTTTCTTTTGGCCATTGTGTTGTATGTTCTTCTTCGATATGCGGATTCTGAATGACACTTTGGTATCTTTAAACTCTTCTTAAAAACAAACATCTACGACAAACATGATGACTTCATTTTTCCAATAGTCAATGCAACATTCCTTTCAACAGTAGCAAATGTTCCACCATTACCAGCGTATTGAGTTTACATTTCACAACTCACACGTTATTTTAGGGTTTGTGCACAATACAGTAATTTTCTGGACAAACAAGGTTACATTGCTTTTAGGTTGAAGTAATCGCTACAAACATTCCATGGTCGTCATCACGAACTGGTTTGACCATTATGGAAGATCCATATATCAAATTACAATGGATCTTTTCCTTTTTACACGTTTTTTTTCTGTCTTCTATCACCGTCAAGAATATAAGAGGACTTGACATGGTGGGTGTCTTATAAGAAGCAGGTATTCTTACCCTTCGCGAGCATTTGGGTTAAACCCCCTGTTTTTTTTTTTGGTGAGGTCTATATTGCTTCTCTTTTTTTATTTTCTGTGTTGTGTTTGTTGTTGTTGTTGTCTTCGTTTGTCTTCGTCCTGTGTCTGATGTGCCCAATATTGACTGTGTCTGGTGTGCCCAATATTGACTGTGTCTGGTGTGCCCAATATTGACTGCGTCTCTGGATTGTTATTCCAAATATGAAAAATATCACCATGGTCAATACACCACTACAGATCTCACTCGAATAACTCATCACTCATCACTTTTTCTCGTAATGAGTGGAGAACATGGCAGCGAGATCAACCGTGGGTTACTAACGATGGTATATACCATTGTCTGTAAAATCATGAAATATAAAATAACTGTGGCTGCAAAAATGAAGATGTCAAAAAGGAGGGGAACACAATAAATATTTTTTTCTTGTTTTCTTTATTTGACAAAAAAAATGAATTTGATTACCCTGTACATCATTTTTAATACAAATATTACAAAAAGACATGATTTATTACTACACATTGAAATGCATATCATCCATTAAATGGACAGTACAGATATATATTCTCGTCAGATCTAGGTTAATAAGATACAACTAAAAACCCAAATAATATTGCACGAACCATGTACTCAAATGAACCAATTAAATACTCGACCGTGATTTTCTTGATAGCAGTTTTTCTCGTTCTGTGTCATGAGATTCCGTCTCGTTTTCAACTTTTGCAAGTATAAAATAAGTAGGCACATCACTTAAACGTTCTTCTTCTTTCTGACTAGAATTGCATTTCTCATTTTCCGTTTTTACGTCAGCGGTCCGTTCTTCCTGCAATTTGATTTCTTCGCTAGGTTTTTCAAGAGAATATATGACAGCATATTCCCCATTTTTCCGCACTTTTTTGTCTCGGAATAAGTTTGTTTCACTTCTAGCGAAGCGTAGTGGAGTGTAAGGATTTAGATAGCCACACTCTTCATATTCACTACTTTCATTTGGACTGTCTATGTTATATTGATGAACACTTGTTTGATACTCATTATCTATTTTTTGGGCGTACGAGATGTTATTCTGTGGATGGACGTTTCCATTTCGACAAATTATATCTTCCTCTTTAATTTCGAAGTAAACCGGTTCTGGATCTACATATTCACAAATATCCGCCTTACTGGGTAACTGACCTAAAAATATACGTGTAAAACATGCTTCATATGTATGCTTTAAAAAAAAAAATTGTATTAGAACAGCTAAACAAACAGCTGTAAAGAAAGCTGTAGACAAAAAGTGATAGTTGACAATTTCACCGTCCACTACTACACGAGCTCTACCTTTCTTCATCTTAACCATCAAAATTAAAACTCAGAACTGATGAAAGTTTGGAGTGTTATAACAGTCATGTCAGAAATACACAAAAATACAATATTTAATTTTAAATCTCGGTTTCTGTTGAAAGACCCATATAACCACGAGTTGTTTATCAATGGATGAATAATAATATAATACATAATAGCTTCGTCTTAATGCTGTGTCAACGGAGAAGCAACAAATACCAATTTGACAGTCTTTGGTTTTCTCAAGGGAGAAGCAACAAATACAAATTTTACGGTCTTTGATTTGCTCAAGGGAGAAGCAACAAATACCAATTTGACAGTCTTTGATTTGCTCAAGGGAGAAGCAAAAAATACCAATTTTACGGTCTTTGGTTTGCTCAGTGGAGAAGCAACAAATAGCAATTCAACAGTCTTTGATTTGCTCAGTGGAGAAGCAACAAATACAAATTTTACGGTCTTTGATTTGCTCAGTGGAGAAGCAACAAATACAAATCTTAGGTCTTTGATTTGCTCAAGGGAGAAGCAACAAGTATCCAATTTTACAGTGTTTGGTTTGCTCAATGGAAAAGCAACAAATACCAATTTTACAGGTTTGATCCAGCCAGGGTTGGAACTTTTTATGGACCAGTAGTACTGTGATACACAATAGTTTAGTTTTCGATCTAACATAAATACTAACGATGAATATTACTTACCCGCCCTTTTCTGTCTTCGTTTCCGCAATCTATGATATCTGTAATAAACATCACAAATTTAAAGGTAATCGACGCCATCCTTAATTAACATCACGATAAACATAGCAAAATTACAGGTAATCTATGATATATACGACATCCTTAATTAACATCACGATAAACATAGCAAAATTACAGGTAATCTATGATATATATGATATCCTTAATTAACATCACGATAAACATATCAAAATTACAGGTAATCTATGATATATATGATATCCTTAATTAACATCACGATAAACATA
>MJUT01003705.1:107956-126344 GCA_002080005.1 Gigantidas platifrons | reverse complement strand
GAGGGGGGTCCCCATTTTTCTCGAAAAATTTGTTAAAATTATATTAAAATTGTGAAAAATTAGACTGTAATCACATTTTTTTATATTCTGAAACCCCTTTTTCAATTGTCTGAATCCAAGTCTGTTTTCCGTGGTAAAAACAAACATTGACATGTTAAATGCGCACTTAAAAACTTAAAAGTTTATGGGTCGAAAAATACTTTGTAATATTCAATATATATTCTTACTTATTTTATTTGGCTTTTCTGAGAAATATTTGTGACAATATGTTTTTTTGGTTAATATCCATTTTCTACAAAAAGTTCAGTTCAATGTAACACGTCTATCATTCCTAAAGATCATGTTGTAAAATAATTTTGAATAACTAGTATTCAGCATTATCTTTCATTATATTAACCAATCAATCTGTTTAATCCTTAAATACAACTCAGACCTTCAATCTATCTTTAAAGGGGTACCCAATGGGGAAACCACAAAAAATGTATCGTTTTATGGAATTAAATGTTTCTGTATTTATTGTTTTTGTTTTCTATGACATTCTGTAATGAATAGTTCGTGTATTTAGAATAACCTGGGGAGTAAGTTAGTTATACACTTCGGTATACGGTGTTTCCGGCCCTCATGGTTTCTAATCCAGAAACACCTATACCTCAGTGTATAACTATTACGAATTAATGGTTAAAACGACTGTCAACTATCAATGGCAATTGTGTGTCATTAGTATCTCTGTGGTATTAGCTTCAAAGTCGATTGACCTATGATATTGACAAAATGGCATAGAAACAAATTGGAGACACTACATTAGAATGGGTTTTTTAATAGTGTTTAGGTTCAAAGTTGATTGACCCATAACCATGACAAGATGATATAGAGGCAGTAAGATAGAATGGGTTTAAAATTACACTGTTAGCTTCCAAGTCGATTGACCCATAATTTTGATCAGATGACATAGAAACAAATTGGAGACAATACAATAGAATAGGGTTAACAATTACACTTGTATTTCTTTAATGGTGGTTATTACTTCCAAGTCAATTGACTCATAATCCTGACCAGATGACCTAACTACAAATTGAAAGCAATTAAATAAAATGGATTTAAAAAAGTTAGTGTTAGATTCCAAGTCGATTCATCCGTAACCTTGACCAGATAACCTAGTTACAAATTGATTGGTAGCAATAAAAATAAAATGGGTTTATTACTTTATATTATAAATTACTTAATTAAAATTGTGTAAAACGATGTACAAAAGGAAGTAAATCTTGGCAATAACAATAATAACAAAAAAGGGAACAACATAATGAGAAATTATCTCTCCTTACAAAAAAAAAGCAAAAAAAAAACAAAAAACAACAACAACAACAACAACAACAACAACAACAACAACAACAACAACAGCAACAACAGCAACAACAACAACAACAACAACAACAACAGCAACAGCAGCAGCAACAGCAACAACAACAACAACAACAGCAGCAGCAACAGCGACAAAAAAAAAACCCCAACAAAAACAAGATAAATATAATAATAATTAAGAGAACAAAATAATGAGAACTTATTTCTCCACTTACAAAGCATAAAACAAGATACAAATAATATATTTTAAATATCATCAAACAATCATATGGAAATGCTGTTTGAAAGGATCCAGGGCGAGTCCAGATATGAGGCATCTGGCTGTTTGGAGGATCCCCCTTTGATTTGAAACGAAAAACAACATGGATGTAAACTGATCCTCTTAAGACTAGTTCATAAGTCACTGGGATCAGAAAATGATTAGGATAACACCACCTTCAGCAATATTCCAGTTGTGCCTTTGTCGAGGAGGGAAACTGTAATATGAGGGAAGACGCATCGACAATGAGTAATGACCATATACTTTACATCACAAGTTTGCATCGTATGCACCTAATCAAATTTGCACAATTACTTTTCATTTTGTAGGAGGGCAGAGTTTCTCCTTTCCCAACAACATACATTTTTTTCACAAAGTAATTCTTTCAGTGGAAAGTAATCCAATGTCATACTGCAAACAAATAAATTGATCGACATTTTTAGCTATGGTACAACATTCGGACTTGCAAGTTATACCATGGTATAAGCCCCATCTATTTGCATTCGGATTCAAGAAAGTTTTAAAGGCTGGTTAACTGAGTATGGTACAATATCAATTACAAGTATTAGACCATGGTTTTCTACACATACATTTTTAAGCTGAATAATTCATAAAAACATCAAAGGAAAAAATGTCATTTATGTTACAATATAATATGAATAGGCTTATGATAATACAGACAAGATATATAAGCTGATTTATCTACATGTCTTAAGGTAAACATATACACTACTTATACAAACACAAAAATGAAAAGGAAATAAATAAAATATATTTTAATCATAAATAGATTAAAATCGTATTTAATAATAAAAAATTGTAGTGTCTTAACACAGGCGCATGTGGTATGGAGTTGTCTCCCCTTTTTAAAGAATGACAGCACATGCAAGTTGCTGTTACCAGAAGATTACATGGATATGCACACGAACACGTTAATAAAGGGAAAAAACATATGAAATAATAAAGAAATTTTGTTGAAAGATATAAAAGGGAAGTGGGTATTCCATGCTACAAGACATAGTTTTAGTAATAATAAAGATACGTTATCAATTACTTACGTTTTTGAAAGACTTTTGGTCAATTACTGCCAGTATTTGTAACCTACTCGCATGTCAGTATTAGGAGAATTTATATTATAATGGGATTATAGTAATTTTTGTAAGGTTAACAACTTAAAGGTTAACATGAACATTTAATCTTATTAAAAAGCAATAATAATTATTGTACCTGCAGTTAAATACATTAATAATTTATTGATCATTTCGTGGGTGTGAAAGGGTAAAGGCAGATCACTGGTACCGTGTCCCCATACGTATAAGTTGGGTACCAGCAGCTGTCCAGCACGATAATCTTATCATTTACTGATTCCCTGTTTACAGTGGGTTCCCGAGTTGTTGCATATATGAGCTTACTCACGTACTCTTCCTTGGTACATAATGGTGATTAGATTCTCCCATTTTTTTTTTCACACAAGAGGAAGATATCAAGAGTAAAACGAAACTAAAGCCATAAATGCTGGTCTTTTTAATCGACAACATTTTCGTCATGTATTGTGGGCGCTATTTCAACAGAGTGTTGGCATTCTATTGAGACGACCTGTACACCACTATTAGTTTACTTGTTTTTTATTTTTACACTTAATCTAAAAATGTTTCTGAAAGGTACGAATGTAGATGATGTCTTTAAAAACATAATGCTTTTTGTACTTGCCTATTAACAACTATGATAATGCACCTTAAATACACAGTGAAGCATTTAATCTAAGATTTTGAATCATATTTTCATGATCTATGAGAAGATTGAAAATTTCGAGTCCCCACAGGAAAGGTAATTGTTCCTTTCTTTAGAAGCAATATTCTTACCAATCCACACCCTCACAGTACAGGGGCCGGGTGGCTCAATGAGTTAGGTAGTTGGATTACCTAACAACTCATACAAGCCTATCACCAATACGGCGTGGGTTCGCGCCCGACATTGTAATTTACAAAAAGGGTGCACTCGACTCGCAGTTGCAAGTGATAAAGTTTACCAGTTGCTTGCTCATGGTCGGTGGTTCTCTCCGGGGACTCGGGCTTCTTCCACCACTAAAACTGGTCACCATGATATAGCTGAAATATTGCTGAAAGTAGCGTTAAACACCAAAAATCAATCAATCAATCCACACCCTCACCCCTGATTACGGGAAGCTTGCACCTTAGTTGATATGATATTCCAGTCCCTGTTCTTCTTGTCGGAATATTTTTAACTGGGGACTACTTTTGACTGACAACTTACGCAATAATAAAAACGTAAAAATCATTTAGTGTGCACGGGCGTTTCGTGGACGGGCGTTTCTGGAATAACTTTCATCAGGTAGGCTCAAAGATTATAAAGCTAAACCTATTTCATTGCTTCAGCTAGAATGGCCATAGGAGCCTTCTGTAATTGCTTCAGCAATATCCATGCAATTAATTGTCTAGCATTAAATGTAATTGAATGTACTCATGAACAGGCAAAACATTGGTGCATAGCGCCATTGAAGTGCAGTGCTATGTCGAGAAAATTTCCAATCACATTACACATGTATTATGTTATTTAAATTGGCAGTTTGTTCAGCGTCATAATTGACGACATTATTAAGAGACATTAGGCAAAACATAAATAGATTTAAGTTATTATTATTTTTTATTGCAATATGATGTTTAATATTCACTAAACAATGCAATTTATGANATATTTCAACAGAGTGTTGGCATTCTATTGAGACGACCTGTACACCACTATTAGTTTACTTGTTTTTTCTTTTTACACTTAATCTAAAAATGTTTCTGAAAGGTACGAATGTAGATGATGTCTTTAAAAACATAATGCTTTTTGTACTTTCCTATTAACAACTATGATAATGCACCTTAAATACACAGGGAAGCATTTAATCTAAGATTTTTATTTATATATTTTCATGATCTATGAGAAGATTGAAAATTTCGAGTCCCCACAGGAAAGGTAATTGCTCCTTTCTTTAGAAGCAATATTCTTACCAATCCACACCCTCACAGTACAGGGACCGGGTGGCTCAATGAGTTAGGTAGTTGGATTACCTAACAACTCGTACAAGCCTATCACCAATACGGCGTGGGTTCGCGCCCGGCTTTGTAAATTACAAAAAGGGTGCACTCGACTCGCAGCCGCAAGTGATAAAGTTTACCAGTTGCTTGCTCATGGTCGGTGGTTCTCTCCGGGGACTCCGGCTTCTTCCACCACTAAAACTGGTCACCATGATATATCTGAAATATTGCTGAAAGTAGCGTTAAACACCAAAAATCAATCAATCAATCAATCCACACCCTCACCCCTGATTACGGGAAGCTTGCACCTTAGTTGATATGCTATTCCAGTCCCTGTTCTTCTTGTCGGAATATTTTTAACTGGGGACTACTTTTGACTGACAACTTACGCAATAATAAAAACGTAGATATCAAATTTAGTGTGCACGGGCGTTTCTGGAATAACTTTCATCAGATAGGCTCAAAGATTAGAAAGCTAAACCTATTTCATTGCTTCAGCTAGAATGGCCATAGGAGCCTTCTGTAATTGCTTCAGCTAGAATGGCCATAGGAGCCTTAGAACTGTAATTGCTTCAGCTAGAATGGCCATAAGAGCCTTCTGTAATTGCTTCAACTAGAATGGCCATAGGATCCTTCTGTAATTGCTTCAGCTAGAATGGCCATAGGAGCCTTCTGTAATTGCTTCAACTAGAATGGCCATAGGAGCCTTCTGTAATTGCTTCAGCTAGAATGGCCATAGGAGCCTTCTGTAATTGCTTCTACTAGAATGGCCATAGGAGCCTTCTGTAATTGCTTCAGCTAGAATGGCCATAGGAGCCTTCTGTAATTGCTTCAGCAATATCCAATTAATTGTCTAGCATTAAATGTAATTGAATGTACTCATGAACAGGCAAAAAATTGGTGCATAGCGCCATTGAAGTGCAGTGCTATGTCGAGAAAATTTCCAATCACATTACACATGTATTATGTTATTTAAATTGGCAGTTTGTTCAGCGTCATAATTGACGACATTATTAAGAGACATTAGGCAAAACATAAATAGATTTAAGTTATTATTTTTTTTTTATTGCAATGTGATGTTTAATATTCATTCAACAATGCAATTTATGAGCATCAGGATAACGCATGTCTTAATTAAATACAAAACTTTTCCCCCAGAATGCTTCCCAATTTGTTCCCTTTTGCCCAGTCCTTTCATCATTCATGACTTATCAGCGGGTTTGTAACTAGAATAACACGACGGGTGCTACTAGAGGGGCAGGAACTACCTACCATTCCGGCGCATCTGAGTTCACCCTGGAATTAAGTATGGTTCGTGTTACTCTATCTTTAGTTTTATGTGTATGTTTTGTAGATAAGTGTTTGCCCTTTTGTCCCTTTTCGTTTGGCCATCGTGTTGTCTGTCCTTCGATTCACGGATTCTGATTACCCCTTTGGTATCTCCAAACTCACCTTAATAGTATACTCTAAGCATCTGATAAAATGGGGAGCTGTAACTCCAAACACCGAACTTCAAAGTACGCAGATACAAATGGATCTAGATCAAGGGAAATTGAAAATAGCTCACAGCCTGTAATTCTTATCGGGAAATGTTAAACAGGGGACTACTTTTGACTGGCAATTTACTCAAAGATGATGTTATCATGGTGAGAAATCTAAAGTTGTGTTATCGATTCAGAACTGCTATAGATACTTATGTGCCATCATTAATTGCGTCATCAATGTGCAGCTTCCTAAAATATGAAGTTTAGGATCAAGAGAAATTAGAGATTGACCGGACATTTCTTTTGCTTATGGTCTAATATTAAAATGGTTAATGCATCTACTTTTTTTCCATTCATTAAAGCTAAGGTTCCCCTCCCTTAGTCATATATAGGTAACCATAGTAGATTTTTGGCTATCCTGTTTATGTACTGTGGATTACTTACTCCTAATGACCATTAAATTATTTGTCTTTCCAATATTGACTGATATACCAGTATACCTGATGCAGGTTATTTCTGAGATTTGTATCCTGAGATATTCATTCTTAAACGAATGCTTTTTTTTTAATGAAGGCATTAGTAAGTAATTTATGTACAGATCAGAATGTTGTATATACAAAATGTATATGTAAATATATATCAAGTATATATATAAAATAGCCTGTTTATAAATTATAGGATAGACTAAATAAATGATAAAGTTTATTATACTTATATAGTCTAATAAGTAGAATAAACAATTCAAATTCAGACAAAATACATTAAGAAGATAAAGTATTTAGGCTCGGCGCATTAGAACGGAACGAGAGATCAATGGGTATATATTTTCGTCATTTCTGAAGGTAGTTAGAAGGGGAGTAACTCCTTGTGTAATGGTAGGTACTGATATGCACTAATTTTGATTTTGCAGTTTTCGAGTCACCAATATGACAGATCCCTGTCTTCAAATGGATTTTGCAAATTGGGTTATTGAATTATGGTATTTAACGCCACTTCTAGCAATATTTCAGCTATATCGTGGCGTTTAGTTTGATTGGTGGAGTAAACCCGAGTACCCAGAGAAAACCACCACCTGCCGAAAGTCAATGACAAACTTTACCACATAAAGTTTTATCGAGTACACCTCGCCTGAACAAGATTCGAACTCACAACGTTAGAGGTGACAGGCACTAATTGCATAGGTAGTTGTAAATCCAGCTACCATACGATCACGACCAAGACGATCCCTTTATTGGAAAAAAAAGAATGAATGTCAGTTCTATATATTATAACTCTTCCTGTTCTGTTATTTGTATGTCTTTTTGTAAAGATTTTTGTTTTTGTGGATTTATTTGTTTTATTAGTGTTGCATTGTCTATCCTGGATGTATTTCGTTTCAATGATCATTCATTTGATATTTACCCTCAGAGACCCAGCGATGTATTAGATGAACTTTGAACAGCATTGTTACTCTGAACGATTTCTAGGAATATGTAAAAAATACAATCAATTGTTTATGAACATGGCAATTGATACTCCGGAAATACTTATGTATATCTACAAACAATGCAAAACAACACAATCAGTGTCATATCCATATCCCGTTGAAATGTATTTCCGTGTAATGGACGGAAAACATTATCAACAGGCGATTTTGATATGCGATCAGTTTATAACTTATTGTTTATAAAATTATTCGAAATGTTCTTCGAATGTTAAATATTATTTTGTATGGCTAGGAAGATTTTAAAGATACCAAAGGGGTAATCAGAATCCGTATATCGAAGAAGAAAAGACAACACAATGGCCAAAAGAAAAAGTACAAAACATATACATAAAACCAAACATCAAGAAACACAAACCCTACTAAAAACCGGGGTTGAACTCAGGTGCTCCGGAAGGGTAGGCAGTTCCTGCTCCACTAGTTACACCCGTCGTGTTAATCTAGTTGGGTGAACTCAGGTGCTCCGGAAGGGTAGGCAGTTCCTGCTCCACTAGTTACACCCGTCGTGTTAATCTAGTTGGATGAACTCAGGTGCTCCGGAACGGTAGGCAGTTCCTGCTCCACTAGTTACACCCGTCGTGTTAATCTAGTTGGGTGAACTCAGGTGCTCCGGAACGGTAGGCAGTTCCTGCTCCACTAGTTACACCCGTCGTGTTAATCTAGTTAATCTAATTCTATCTTTCGAAAATAAACCACACAAACATGTGATCAACTTTCTATTTAATGTCCTGTTTCTGGTATTTGACGTTTGACTTGTAAATTAACAATGGTAGGTATTACAAATTCCCTCATACCCAAAACAACATCTCGACAAATCTTTACTGCAGAAACTGAACATTTCAAAAATCATGCAGAACCAGACGCCGCTAGTATATTCTAAAAAAGATATAGGACTTGGAAGATTCCCATACAAACGAATGGCCGTCATTAATTAACTCCTACAAAAGATGTTAAATATAAAATTATATATGATAATAAATATAAGCTTCAATATTAAGCAATATCAAGCCATTAATACCTTTGTAGAACATTCATACAACTATCTGAAATGCCTTTGTGCAGTATCATAGTCATAGTTTCTTTGTGTGGTGATATTTTAAACAACAGAAAATCTCATAGAACGATTGTTTGCAGTTTCATCAACCACGACAGAAACCAATTAACTGACAAACTACATGAAAAACAATGTAAATCATTCCACCTACAATAACGTACGATGCAGCAAAGCTCGACAATGTCACTAACCACAATACAAAACACTCATCTGGTAGGAGAAAGCTAAACAACACAGCGACGACAGCTAAAAAAAACCAATAAAAAAAAACAAACGCCTACATTGTATCTGGCAATGTAATATAGCGCGACGACAACCAGAAATTTCACCAAATATCCTAACCACATACTTCATAGTGTGATAAAGTTTGAGTGACTTGCGGCAGGTCGATGGTTTTCTCCGGGTACTCCGGTTTCCTCCACCAATAAAACTAATTGCCACGATATTGCTGAAATAGTGTTGAAAGTGGCATTAAACACCATAACCCTAATAATCCCATACATCATATATATTTCACAGGGAAGATGAAGACAGAACCAAATTATTATCCATGTTCTGGCTGGGACAGATGACGGAGTTAAGACGGCGAATGTAAGATGATCTTTATTCCCGTGATTACCAGGCTCTAGTTAGTACAAACACACACTGGTATGTCCGGCGGAGGACATTTGAGCGCTTCGGTAGGACATTTGAGCTAAAAAAAAATCGACGTTTGAACGCCGGATTTTTTTACCCATTTGAGCGAAAATAAAAAACACCATAGCCCATTTGAGCGCCATTTGTGAGAATTATTAATCTCAATACCTCTTCTGAATCTGATGGAACCTGCGACCATAAAATAGGCAGAAACATTGATTCATCTGTCATAATAATTTGCTAAATAATTCGCAAATTCAACAACTCTTTTGTCGTCCGAACAAACAGACATAAAGTCCTCCACGAAACAGTCTGCTACTTCATCTCTGTACAGCATTTGACCGTAATTGACGGGAATAATTGTTTCATTACTATCATGACTCTTTCTTCAAAATCAATGTGTACGACATTTGGTTCAAACGTATGCCCTTTGTCAGAACATAACTTTATTATAGCTGAAAAGGCGTTGCTAAAATGAGTTATGGAAAATACAGGTAGGCTAAAAAATCCGGCGCTCAAATGGGTTATGCAAATTACAGGTAAGCTCATTAACCTGGCGCTCAAATGTCCATATGTACTTTTGAATTTGGCGCTCAAATGTCCTGCGCCCGGTATGTCATGTCATTAGATTACTGTGTCCCTGTTGTTGTGATCATATTGATCCTCTATTTGTTAGCGACCATGAGGATATGTTCCAGACCATACGCGTATTTGGACCGTACGCGTACGGTCCGGATCGTATGGGTATACTCGTACGGTCCGACCGTATGAGTATACTCATACGGTCTAGTACGAGCTGGACCATACGGGTATTTAGACCATAAGGGTTTTTTCAATACAAACATTACATCATAAACTTTTATTGAGTTTTACAAATTACATTTATCATAATCATTATTACTTTAAACAAAACACCATCGCCTCATGAAAAGTAAACAGTTTTTGAACTATAATGCAATTTTAATTGTCTACCTGAATCACATTTTTGCATGCACGCCCAGAGTGACACTTGCTGCGACAAGGAACACCGGACCTTCTACACTTACATGTTTTGTTCATGCATGTTCCCTTGCATTTACATCTTTTGCTTGCAAGAGAAAAACTTGCTTGTTTTGCAGCAGCATGCAGAGAAATTTCTTCTTGTTTCCAATACGAAGTTTCAACTTTACGTGTCAAAAGTTCTATATCACCCATATCATAACATGAATTTAACGCACCAAATTCACATGATAATTTGTACAAACTTGCATCTTTACCAATAATATCATCAACCCTACACAATAATCGTGGTAGAACACCAGATTCCCTATCAACAATAGGTATTCTTACGGTTACAAAACTACCTTTTTCAATTTTTGCATTAGACTGTGACACTTTCTTATTGTATTTTCTCATCATTAAAACATTAGTAATTCTCTCGGCCTTCTCACGAGTAAACAGTTGGTTTGATGGTTTTTGTTGATTGATTGATTGATTGATTGATTGATTGATGTTTAACGTCCAGCGAGCAATTTTTCAGCTATATTCAGGATGAAATGGTTTTTGTAATAAAGTTCCTCAATATGCTTCAAATGTTTCTTCCCACATTCTGTTTACTGGCTATTACTTTAATAACTTTATTCAATTTTAAACTATTTTGTTAACTGCGAGTGAGCAGAATTCACTTATTACGAACATGCTAAATTCAGGACATGAAAGTTTGTAATACTAGTAGATTAAATTTGACTTATTTCTAAATTGTACAATTGCGATAATTAACTTTTTTAAAAATATATTTTAGATTCGAATAACGTTGATCTGTAAAATAAATATATATATATTTTGAAGCCTCGATAATCTCTTAAAACTAGGGAGACCGTACGTCCGACCGTATAGGTATTTTGAAAAAATACGCATACGATCCGGACCGTACGTGTACGGTCCAAATACGCGTATGGTCTGGAACAGATAAACAAACAATTATAAAAACGCGTAGACTCAAAACGATCACATATACTATTACACAATTGTTTATCTAGATTTCTAATTGTTTTGAAATGATCATCCGTGGAAGATCGTCCAAATGGTTCTAATTTCTGGGATGAATGTTGTAGCAAAATAAAGGTATCTAGTTTTTTTTCGCACATCTGGAAAGCCAAACAATTTAAAATTCTATGTGAGCAAGAAAACCAAACGGCTTAAATAGGATAGCAAATTTCGTTGATCCACGGTCTCTGGTTTACATACATTTTTTGTTATCCAATAACAGTGAAGAAATAAGTATAAAATATATTTTGATCATGAGACAAACATTCCCTGTTTTGCCATCTTATAAATTCCTTTTGTAACAAACAGTGTTACCACAGAAAACAACCTTGTTTGTTATTGCGTTTATTTTTTTTAATTTATATTAATAATAACTTTATTGTCATTAAACATAGATAAACATTGTTAACCATATCTCCGTCTAAAAAGGCTTGACAACGTTACATGTTGCTAAGATCTTGTAGCTGATAAAGCCAAGAATGCGTTGTTATACAATTTTACTGCTTAATATTTAACTATAGATCCTGCATACTGTTTACAGATATTGCATATTATTAAGAGTGCATCCTGGTTTGGTTTTTTTTGTTTTTGTTTTTGTTTTTTTACAGAATATTGCCCTATAAATATAAACATTGGTATAAAAGACCAATGGGTTTGTCTCACTCTGTATACCTTGATATATTTGTACTACGATGAAGGTTCTTGTTGCTACAGTTTGCTGTTTTGTTATCGGTAAGTGTTTTTCTCTTTTTGTTTGTTAATCACTTTGCAAATTCATTGATTGAATGTTTGTTCTTTAACGTCCACTTTACTCCGCGGCTACAATGCACCTACAGTACTCTTTTTCGAAATCGACAAAAGAAATATTTAACGTTCTTGGAGCATGGCCTACGGTGTAATGGTTTGTAGATCGTTGTCCTTTTGTCCTTTTTCTTTTGACCATTGTATTTTCTGAATTCTTCGATTTACGGTTTCTGATTACTCCGTTGGTATCTTCAAAATTGTCTTACAATTTGTGGTCCACTGTCTTGCATTCCGTATTATAACCTGCTAATCTCTCATCGAGAGGGCATCCCTTACCCACCACCTTGGTACGGGCTGAGCAGCTTTGTGGGTCGAGATCTGTGAATCTTCACAACGACCAAGTCACTTTGTTAATGAACATTTAATGGTTTCTAGTTCTGTATAATTCATTTCACAATTAGAAGTCATAGTTATATACTAATCTGGTGCTTCCGTGGTCTTTATAGTATGGCAATTAGATTTACATTTTCCTATGTAATTAGTTCCTACCATGACAACGATTTGTGATTTAGGCAAACTCCATCTTTTAGCGAGATATAATCGATAGAATCTAATCTGATGAAGTTGGGTTATGACTATCGATAGGATTTACCGGGTTTTCTCATTTATATAATTTATATATGAGGGTTAGCATTTTACTCACATGTGGAAGACACTTTCTTAACTGAATCATTTCACTAAGAGGGTGATTAGGGTCCATAAAACTAATTAAGCCCCGCCACTTTTTATTGAAGTGCCTGTGCCAAGCCAGAAAAGTGAGCGGTTATGTATCTATGTGTTAGTGGTATCGATTTTGCCTCTTTCTACGATTTTGATGTATGATTTAGGAATTGTTCTGACAATGTGGTATCTTTGTTTTTCATTTTATTCCTCCATCGTTAAAATAGACCGTTTAACGAATCGACAAACGACCATATAATTAATTATATATTCTATCCAGAAGTGTTAGATATGTTTGAAATAGCATTTTCGAAATTCGCTCTTTCCTTTCAGTTGTCTGTCATTATTTCTGGTTCAAATACTTAACTGTCAATGCATATTCACATCATGGCCGAAATTTAGAGGAAACATTACAGGAATATCACTCTAATATAAGTTAGAATAACTAGGCGTGAAATTCGAGTTAAATAATTGTTTGTTTTTCGCAAAATTGAAAAAAAAGGTTTTTTTCCCTGATAGATACTGTGTACTAATGATTATTGCTTAGCGTCTAGCGAGCAGCATTTCAGCTTTATTCAGGGTAAGAACAAATGCAAAAATACATAAAAACTAGATAGAAACGAGGGAGGGCTCGGTCAACTGGGTCAACGACATTTGACTCTTGACTTCCACTAGCAAAAAATGAATAGGTTCGAAAACATTAGTAAATTGTAGCGTCTTTTTTCTAAATACTTTGTTCTTCTGCAATTTATTTACCGAAAGTAATGTACATTTTGCTTACTCACCGAACAGACACATTTATTTATATTGTGGATATCAGAGTGAGGTTAATATTTCTTTTTTCAGGTGTCGCAATATGTTGCACACATGATAACGACTGTCAACCTTGTGCTTCGGCAAACAGTACTAACAGTACTAACAGTACTAATAGTACTAACAGTACTAACAGTACTAACAGTACTAATAGTACTAACAGTACTAACAGTACTATCAGTACTAGTCATTGCCATAGTAACGGACACTGTTATTGTGACTGTATGACTAATACCGACTGTCCAGTATGCGAGGAGGGTGAACGACATTGTCATGATACGGGAAAGTGCTACTGCGAACTACCTGTGGAATGTTATGGGCCGACAGACTACTACACATGTGCTAGTGTCACTGAATGTGATTCGTTGTGTCTCCCTGATCATGGACATTACCATTGTGAATGCCCGGATGTAAGTTTATTTCTTGTTTAACATTGATCTTTTTCAGAATTGCTTTATCATTGTGAATACCCGGATGGAAGATGATTTTCACGAATCAATAATTTCTTGTTCCGAAATAAGAAAATAAAAAAGTTGTAAAGAGTTGTATGGAAGTATAGAATATCTAATTAAATAAATACGTAGATATCTAATTTAGGTACACGACGTATTCTGGAATAACTTTCATCCGGGTACGATCACAGTCAAAATACTGTAGTCATAAAATATAAAAGTCTTGGGAAGCAACACATCATTAGAATCAAAGTTAGGGGTCGTCGTGATCATGATCGTATGGTAGATGGATATACAACTACCTGTGCAATCTGTACTTATCACCACTAAAGATGGCGAGGTGTATTTGATACAACATTGTGTGATAAAGCTTGTCATTGGTTTGTGACAGGTTGGTGGTTTTATCATGGTACTCCGGTTTGGATATACAACTACGTGTACCTGTGTAATCACTACCTATCACCACTAACATTGCGAGTGCGAATCCTGTTCATGGCGTGGTGTACTCGATACACCATTGTGATAATTTGTTAGTGACGTGCGGCAGGTCGGTGGTTTTCTCCGGGTAATCTGGTTTCCTTTACCAATAAAACTGATCGACACGTATTATAACTGAAAAATTATTGAAAGTGACGTTACACACCATACTCGCTAAAATCAAATTTGTATTTTTAATAAACTTCTGTCCAGATTGTAATTGAGAGAGACAAAAGATGCAACAACTATATTTTCATTTTTATAATCTGCTTACCAGGACATCGTCGTTATTGCTCCATATATTTGCTATCTGACATTCTTTATCAGCATAAAGCATTCGTTTCTTCATGGGTTATATAGACTTGTTAGATTATATGGCGTTTTCAGGCAGGTGCGTTCTTTGAGTCACCCTGGCACGATGCGTTTCATACAAGAAGCAAGAAAAGTTAATGTCCTGCTAGTTCTAATATCCTCGAGCTCACTCCCGTGTTTTTGTTGAAATACATGTTTGAAATTTAATAATTTGTTCTATTGGTTTCCTCTAGTTGTTTTTGTTTGTATAACGGGTACACCTTTCTCTCTGAGCTACAATCACCGTATTAGTTTGACAACCATATAATGCCAACTGTGGGGGTTAGTAGAGATCTTCTCTAGTAACTGTAGATAGTCAAATATGTTAATGGTAATTATCCTAATAAGTAACCGGAGTAGATTGGTAATAATTTATCCCCAACTGCGGTAATGAAGATTTCATTAGTGACCGTATTAGATTGATAAGCTATATATCCTCTGTTTAAATGTTTAAGTGTAAATAACGTTCAGTTCAAGCTCAGCGTACAATGCGCAAGACTCGGAGATTTGATTATGAAAGCTTTTCTAAGATCATTTCACCCAGTTATGTATGGTCTGTGAGAAGAATGACGTTCTGATTTAATTTTGTCCGATATTGCATTGTAAAATTATGTTTTTATTTATTTACAGAAATAAAGACAAAGAAGGAAACATGCACAAATGATAAAACAAAATATGATTGCCATCTTCTATTTTTAAATCTACATGAAGTTTTACATGATTTTAGCATATGGGAGAGAAATCTTGTGATATTCATATAGTTCTATCAAAATTAAATGAGCTTACAATTAATTAGCATACCACAAACATTCTAAAGTCTGCCTTACACCTTGACCTTTACCGACCAATTGAGGTATTTTGTAACAAACAAGATGACTTCAATTTTTCAATAGTAAACTTTCCGTTCTATAGCAACATACAACAAGCATCCTGGGTTTTCTAGATCAGGGATTGTTGCAGAGGAGCAATCTGCTTTAACAGTTAGATTGAAGTTTTTACTTTAGATATATTAATTAAGGACGTCACCATCATGAATTAGTTATTCGTTGTATCCAGAACTGTTTGCGCTAGTCATCTCTTTCCATCTATTCTGCCTCTGTGGAAAACACTTGCATCATTTCACTAAGATAGAAATTTGGACCCATAAAACTGATTTAACCCTGACACTTTTTTAATTAAAGAACCTGTACATTGTCATGATATTGAGCGAGATGTAAATGTGTAACAGGTGGATCGATTTTGCCTGTTGCCACAATTTTTCTATTAGACTTTGGAAGTGTACATGTTCCAACGGTGTGTTTTTTCATTTGATCATAACATTTTTACTGGTCTTTAACCATAGCTCTGTTCTATGGCGGTTACTTCGTGGAGAAGATACATATTCTTCCGTAGCACCAAGATGACCCTCGGATTTTGATTTTGTAGTTTTTTTGTCTTTGCTCATGATGGTCATTCCTTATCCCTTTCTGTTGTTATTGTCACGTTCTTACTTTCTATATTGATTGATATACGATTTCCCAGCACATCTTGGTATCTTCTATCTTTCTTTATCACGCAAATTCCAATTTAAATTTTTTTCCCACCAATTTAACTCAGACAAGACACCCCCCCCCTCCCCCCTTGACACACAGCTCACAATCGGCACACATATTTGTCTCGTCTGATATCAACCCTAGTTACTGACAAGACTCTGATTGTACAAGCAGACGACCTTGTGATACTGCATATTTCATGAACATTGAATTCACATGATTAAAACTCAAATTGACAAGAAAGACTCAACTAGACCCTCATTTTATAACTCTGTTAATTTAAACTTCTAAAAGAATTTGAGTGAGTGAGTGATTGATGTTTAACACCAACTCGGCAATTTATCAGCCATATCATGGCGAGAACAAGTTAATTTTCAATGAGATGATGATGAGGTCCACTTTGTACTAGACCAACACCTTTAGTTGGATTTTATAGTGCTAACTCACTGAAAAAAAACAGTCTGTGGATAGACATGTTGCCCTACTCGGACACATTATCCTGATTCCTAGCCAACCAGTCTTTGCTCTTTCTCCTTAATGCTATGTGCTTAGTGGAGAAGCAACAATGATACATGCTTAGTGGAGAAGCAAAAGATACCAATTTAATAGTCTTTGGTTTGACCCAATCGGCACTCGAACTCACGATCTACCGCACTCGAGGCGAGCACGTTAGCCATTACACCACCAACACACTTTTTATAGTGCTAGCTCACTGAAACAACAGTCCACGGGTAGACATGTCGCTCTACTCGGACACATTATCCTGATTCCAAGCCAACCAGTCTTTGCTCTTTCTCCTTAATGCTACATGTTTAGTGGAGAAGCAACAATTAATACCAATTTTAAAATCTTTGGTAGATAACTGGTCTAGTGTCTGTAAGAAGCTATGGCTAAATATAAGAACATGCTGGTTTATGTAGAAAACAATTTTATGTGAAAACAAATATGAACAAAAGGTGTGTAGATACGAGTTTGATTATTTGCAAACAGCACTCAATCAGGTTACTATCATATAAATCATATTAATCAAATAATACCAACTTCATATTATGTGGAAGTCTAATTAATTGTTTCTTATACAGTCAAACCTTGTTATCTAGAACTTTGATAAGTCAATTTATTGTCAATTTGGACTGTTACCCTTTAATGTCACCAAGTGATATTGTCAGTATCAGCTAATAACTTACCCTGATACTGGAATATATCTGTCAATGTGATGTCAAACTCATTATAACATTACCGATAATACAATAATGTCAGTTTTGAAGGTCACAGCATACATTATCACAGCCCATCCTATTGGACTTGTTGTGATACTAGTGATAATGTCTGTCTCGATGTTCATAACGGCCGCTATTCTATATTTTTTTATCAACTCAAAAGTTAGAAAAGGATCCTTTCATAATAATTGTCAACTAAATTTGCTCCCGATGACACAAATAATCAGCTAATTGGAACAAAATTGTAGTGCCCTTCGATGTTGATATAACAAGATTTGATTGTACAGGTACTTAATATTATAATACAAAGTTTTCTAAACCCATTATAAGATTGATTTTACTTGAACGTTGTTATATGTTATTCAGATCTATAAGTTTTAACAAACAAAAAAGCGAAAAAAAAAAATCACATTTAATTTTTTTACAACTTTGTCCAATTTAAAATAGTAATCAATTTTTTGTCAAGCGATGAAAAATTTCTATAGAATTCATATACTGTGAATTTAAAACCAGTAGCATATCTCTGTTTTTAGCTTCAATATAGGTACAAACATCCTGCAAAGCAGAAAAAGAACTACCTTGAAAATTGGAGGAGTAGGCAGCAGCACATACATTACTTATTATTCTGAGGGACAGAGATAAAACAATATGCTGCTCCTTCTCAGACTATTAATAACTGTTACATGAAAGCTCCAATACAACAGATTTATCCTTAGAACACAAATAAATAAATAA
>MJUT01003705.1:88266-104882 GCA_002080005.1 Gigantidas platifrons | reverse complement strand
ACTTTTTTTCATACAAGTTATTACCCAGGCCTGATGACGGGCAAAATGGTACCTGGTCTAGTCTAACGTAATGGAAAGGACAACGAATTTGAAAATAATTTTCTCATAATTTATATATATTTTGAACCATGTAAAAATCAGAGGACAATTTTAAAGCCAATAGAAAACTGATAAGTTGTTACATAAAAATTCTGAATAGATAACGGCGAAAAAATATTTGTTATTTTCATAGGACTTTGCATGATAGGGAATCGGTTTGCTCATGATCTTAAGGTGGTACCATACACTTCAGGTAAAATTTGATCTGCTCTGCTCGTTTAATTTTCTTATTTTTTTGGCAGTGTGTTTGAATATATCCACTGTAATAAATATCAAAATTTTAACAAATTCCCACCAACAGACTCAGAGCTATATATTCACTAGCCACATAGCAGCTTTTCTCGCTGTGGTTTTGATCACAGAGATGCTTGAAATCTGCATACAAACATCATATGATCAAAACATTCAACTGATTTTAAAAAGTTATCTCCCTGTAGTGTATGGTACCCCCTTAAACGGAAATAACTCATGTAAAACGTATAATTTTAGAATCAAAGTCGGAAATGTGTAATTTATGGTATATTAGCTTCTGTAAAATATATCCATCTTTGTCTAATGATATGTCAATTTTGATATAATATATTTTTTTACTAATTCCAATTTTCAAATATAAATACACATAAAGTACAGAATTATAACACCACCTAAAGGGGTACCTGTAATTTTTCATAAATTCGAATTAAAAATACTGGTTAAATTGATCTGTTTGATTTGTTTTAATAAATTCAATGAAGTGAACAGGAACATGCATGTATTACCAATACTATCAAGTGAAAACATTTTTTAAAACTAAAAATATAAAATTACCCACAATTCATTTCAGTTAGGTTTAGGTTTATGGTGTAACACCACTTTCAACAATATTTCATCTATCGTGGTGGTCAGTTTTATTGGTGGAGGAAACCGGAGGACCCAGAGAAATCCACTGACCTGTCGCAAGTAACTGACAAACTTTATCACATAATGTTGTATCAAGTACACATAGCAATGAATGGGGTTTGAACTCGTAAATTTAGTGGTGATAGGCACTGATTGCACAGGTACAACATGTAGTTATATATGCAACTCCCATATGATCACGACCACAACAGCCCGGTCTCATTTTGTGAAATATGTATTATATATATGAAATTCCAACTAGTTTTGTCACAAGTTATACTACTTTATCTGTCATTAATCTAACATAAAAGTGAAGAAATTATCCTAAATGAATTATTTTTCTCCATTCAAATAAATGTACAAAAAATGTATATCATATGTGCCAACAAACAAATTTATTTTTGGAAAAATTTTTAAAAGTGTACTTTTCCTAGTGAACAATGAAACAAAAAGTTTCTAAAAAATTGTGTTAATAGAAACTGATAAATAAAAAAAAACTACAATGCTGATTAAGATTTGTGAACTATTTATAGGTACAAGTATAATACTAGACAATAAATACATGAGCGTATTAACATTAAATCACATTTATAAATTTCCTTCAGGTATTCATTTTTATTCTACATCAAATCCATTCTTAAAAGCACCCTGCTAAAAAAAGTCAGAATTATAGGAACAAATTATCTCCCTAAATAAATGCTCGAGTCTTTTGTGTGCAATAGAACAAACAATGTATATCAGATGAAGTTGTAATGAAATGTTTTTTTTTTTACATTTCAAGAAAAAAACTGATTGTAAAACAAAAATACTGAAATCTGAACTGAAATTAAAATTAAGTGCACAAATCAATCACTGCATTTGATCATTAATAACATTAAGCATGTTAAGCCAACAAGAACATTGACCATTTGTATGTAATTGTCATTACATAGGTTTATGGTGCTTAACACCACTTTCAACAATATTTCGGTTATATTGTGGCAGTGTGATAACACAAAATTAACACTTGTTCATATTTTTTGTACAAAAATCTTTTGCTTGACATAAAATTTTAATAATATTTAGTTGTTTCAAAAGTACTGCATTCATTGTTTATGTTCAGATCAATTTATTTAGTTTGTTTGCTGGTTAGTTGTCAGCATTTATACAGATTATTTGGGAACAGGACAAAAGCCCCCCGGGCATAAGACCCCCAATAATGAAATAATCATACAATTTTATTACATTTGTTTTATATTGATGGTGATAATAAAAGATATCTTAAAAAAATAATACAAAACATAAAATACTTAAAAAACATTTTTTTCCACTTATTGTTCATTGTTATATTCATTTATAAAGTGTAAATTAAAAAAAAAGCACTGCTTAAATTGAAATTAATCATGTAAAGTTAATCAGAAATTGTTCTTATTGATAATCAATAGATAATTACCTTTTTAACCTTTGAAGTTATTAAAAGTAATCAGTGAGTTTCTCAGTTATTTTCTTGATGAGGGTTATTGTAATTCTTAAACAAATACTTCAATTGTTTATGATATCTTCAAGTCCCAAAAATAACTTATTATGAAAAACAATATTCAAAAATAATGATAATCCACAAATAGCAGTACAACAAGTCCAAAATGTGTGCAAAGATTCAAATATATAAATATGCTTTGAGGTAAAAGAAAGTCTTGAATCATGTTATAAAAGACAAAGAAAATTTTACATATCCGAACAGTTAAACAAAGAAACAGAAAAAAAAATACATATGACACACAAAAAAAACAAACATTAACGTATACTTTTCATTATTGGGGGGCTTTTTGTCTGGGGCTTTTGTCCGGGGGCTTATGTCTGGGGGGCTTTTGTCTTAGACCCGATTATTTAATAATGGAAGATCCTGAACCAATTATGTTTTGCTTTACATAAAATTTTAATAATATTTTTTGTTTCAAAAGTGCTGCATTCATTGTTTATATACCATGTTCAGATCAATTAATTCAGCTGTCAATCAGCATTCATACAGGTTATTTAACCATGGAAGATTTATACATTTGTGTATATATATATACATAAACTATTTTGAGCCTTTTGCTGTGAACTTGGAGGAGATTTTTATAAAAGTATCGTAAGAAATGTCGTCTTCCACTTCTACAGCCCAATGTCCAAATTCTTTAGCTTTTGCAATGTTTTCATTGTCATCATCAAACAGAATAACTTCTTTTGGTTTTATAATCTCTTGTCGAGTGTTGTATAACGTGGTTAAAACATCGGCAATGTGAGCTTCCTTTCCGTTCAAATCATAATTATTCCTGGCCATAAAGTCTGATGAATTTCCTCTCACAATAATCTTTGTTGCATCTCTGTTAAAAGAAAAGGTATTTGAAATATTTTTACTTTGCACATTTTGTACCTGTGGTTTCATAAATAGTTTGCTGTTGACATTTGGAACCCAATATAAAATAATTTACTGCTGATATAATCAGAGCAAAGGTCTGAAAGTGAAAGAATTTGACATGTGTGTATTGCTGTCTTTGGCTCTTTGCTAAATATTTATGTGCCTGCAAGTATTACTATGGTCTTTTAGCTTTTCATATAATTTGCTGCTGTTGAGTCTGGTGCATTGGTGCTGTCACAGAGTTGGCGCACCACGCTTTACTGGAATTTGATTAAACAATAAACCTATCTACATGTATGCAGAATTCAGCTCGTAACATCCATATTTAACCTATTTCAAGTTCATGTTGTGAAGTTGAAAATTTTTATTTCTTCACTTTGAATCCCGCTCGGGCAACATGTACTTGATACAGCATTATGTGACAAAGCTTGTCAGTGACATACGGCAGGTGGGGGATTTTCTCCGAGTACTCCGGTTTCCTCCACCAATAACACTGACCACCATGATATAACTGAAATATTATTCAAAATATAGATGTATAATTTGTTTTTTTAGAGGACACAACTTGGAGAGTATTGTCTACAAAGACTACATATTTTAATGAATGGTTATACACATATAGCTTGAGGTGTACACTATACAATTATTGACTTTTAATGAGGTCTACTCATGACTATACAGACCTGATCAATGATTGATTGACCGAGGCCAATGGCCGAGGTTAATCAATCATTGACCAGGTCCGTATAGTCATGAGTAGACTGAAATTAAAAGTCAATAACTGCTTTATTAAACAAAAAGGAATTTTGAAAAAATAAAAAATTATTTCATAATTTTGAATTTTTTTGAAAATCTTGAAATTTTTAGAAATTTAAAAAAAAAATTGTTGTTTTAGAAATTTTTTTAAATTAAGATTTTTTTTTTGAAATTTTGAATTTTTTTGAAACTTTGGAAAATTTAGAAATTTAGAATTTTTTTTGCAGTTTGATTGGCCGATTGGAAATGAAATCTCGTCTCTGGTTGGACAACGTTGAAAACCCGAATATACCTCACGCGAGGTGTACTCACTGAGGTAGAGTTGAGAAAATGCTGTTTAGGCCAATCAGCGAACAGCAAAATTCCTTATCATTTAATAATATACAATTATTGACTTTTAATGAGGTCTACTCATGACTATACGGACCTGATCAATCATTGACCAGGTCTGTATAGTCATGAGTAGACTGAAATTAAAAGTCAATAACTGCTTTATTAAACAATAAGGAATTTTTCAATCTTAATAATTCGGTTGTTTCGAATCATGTCAATTCCGACCACGTTCCGTCTTTTTCGTGTCTTGACGTCTGAACAAATAGGCAGGCGACTTCCGGTGTTAACGCTATTACTGTGACAATGTCAGCATATCATAGTCGTAGATGCGGTAGATTATAAGTAATTGTAATATGGAGACGCCAAGGAAACCGCTGAATAAATACTGGTGTTCGGTACCCCACTATCTGTCTTATATAAGAAATATATACATAAAGGCAGATCGTTTTCCTTTCATGATGCTGACAGCCGCAAATAAAGAAAGAAAACAAATTTAATTTTAAAGAATTATTTGTCTCTGCGTTGAAGTCTTTGATACAAATAAAATAATTTAATTGATATGTCTTTTACAGAAAATGTTAAGATATTTTTAACTTAAGAATCGAATGTTAAAACGGCACATATCGATTGGAGTTTTTGTTGTGTACATTGACACCGGAAGCTCAGGACCAGAAGTTCCATCGAAATCACGTGATCTGGCAGACGAAAATAACAAAATTTTGACAGAATGGAAATGATTAGAAACAACCGAATTGTTTTATCATTTTTCAATATTATTATTTAAATAAAAATTTTGTGAAATTTTATGAAAACTTTGACATTTTTTAAACTTTTTGAAAATTTTTAAATCTTATGAAATTTTTGAAATTTTATGAAAATTTTGATTTTTTTTTTTTTGAAAGTTTTTTTTTTTTGAAAATTTTGAGCTTAAAAAAAAATTATTTTATAATTTTGAAAATTTTGAATTTTATGAATGAGTAAGAAATAATTTGATTGGTCGACACAACTTGACATCTTGGCTTTGGTTTTGGCAAGCTTGAATATACCTCACGCGAGGTGTACTCACTCTGAGGTATAGTTGAGAAAATGCTGTTTAGGTGCTAGGCCAATCAGAAAAAAGCAAAATTCCTCATCATTTAATAAAAGACATTACGCTAGTAGTTCTATAGTATAATGCATTTTTTTTTGCCTTGACATCTGTTTAGAGAAATTTTCAAACCTCATGTGAAAACACACCGAACTTTGAAAAAAAGGGTGGTTTGTTTACATTTAGTTTACTGTGTGTCGCATTAAAAATGTATTATGAAATGCAATAGTTATTTAACAGTGTTCCAGCTAGACCAAAATAGAGGGGCATATATCGCATATATACAATTAAAATTGAAATATTTTCTTTTCATAAATAAATCTTGTGTACAGTGGTATGCATCCATTGAACTCTTAGTTGCACCAACTGGAACACATCAGACTTTTTTTTAATATATTTTGTGTGATAACAAGTAACTTTCAACAATATTTCAGTTTTATCGCTATTTTGCAGTGTTTTACTTTGATCTTGCTATCTGAGAATTTCCCATCTCACGCTAGTAGAGTGAGATGGAAAATTATCGCCAGTAACTAAACGTTGTCAAGGACGCACGTACGTAATATTATTGCTGTTTTCTAATATGACGTTATAACTTCTGCTTAATGACGTCGCATTACCAAATCCTTGATAATAAGTGATTAACGATATAAAATAGTAATTGTGTTTAAAAAATGTCAGTATCTCAACAAAAATTATTTAATTATGAATACAAAATAGCGATAAAATAATTAACGATGTTTTCTAAAACTCGAGGACGTTTCTCAGTCATCTCTCATCTTCGCCCGTCGATGAGAGATGACTGAGAAAAGTCCTCTCGTTTTAAAAAACATCGTTAATCACTTAATATCGTGGTGCTCATTTTTATTGGTGGAGGAAACCAGAGGATCCAGAGAAAACCACTGACCTGTTCAAGTCAATGACAAACTTTATCACATAATGTTGTACACCTCGCCCTGATCGAGATTCGAACTTACAACTTCGGTGGTGATAGGCACTGATTGCATAGGTACAATGTAGTTGTAAATTCAACTACATGTATCATACGATCACAGCCACAACAGCCCCTCCAAATTCAAAAGAAATATTGGAGATATATTAAACAAAACAAAAGATATATTATTCATATCACCAAGGGTAATGATAAGTTTTTCACAGTGATATATTCATGTCATGTCTCTGACTGTACTGTGTGGTCAGTCTGGACAGGTTAGTACATATGTATATTTAGACCAACTTTGATATGGCACTGTACAAGTTAGTTGACATTGTCAAAATATTTTTTCATTGAGTCTTATGAAAGCACCTGTCAAATAATATCTTCAGGAGATCCTTAATCAACCAAGACTGCGCAGAGTATGTTACAATTGCAACATAAATTCCTTTATCTAACGACGCATGAATCAAGTCTCTCATACAGGGACGGACTTCTTTGACTAGTTTTTCCATTGAATCTTTCCATCTTCCTCCAGAATGAGTAGATATTAAAGTCTGATCAAAATCCATTGCAAGAAGTCGAATGCCATTCTTGTGCATAGCACTGACGATTCCTTTGACCTTGCTTGCATCTGTCGCTCTCCCGGCCGACATGATTGTTGTGTATTAAAATACAATATACTGGTCTTATTTCAATGTCTATTCTTATTTATGCACCTTACATTTCGACAGACACTTCATAAATAAATTTTTAGCGTACGGTATTAACTTTTTTTTGAAAACATTTCAGTTTTCTAACCGGATATGTATATACAAGACTAAAGTCCAAAACAAAACGGGAAAAATTCCGGATATAGAGCTAAGAAGAGATCAAAAATCTCTGGTAAACCGTTAGATATTTTTCATTTTATTGATAAAACCCCTATAGAAAAGTTGCATTTGCAATACTGTAAATATTTACTTGGTGTTAGAAAAAGCTCATCTAATCTTGGAGTAAGAGTAGATTTAGGAAGACTCCCACTGGAACTTTATACTAAATTTTATTCTATACTGTATTTTATCAGATTAAATTCTGAGAAAATATACCCCCTGTTAAAAGAATCATTTTTACTTACTAAAAATTTAGATGATAAGGGCATTTACTCATAGTTTACATATATTAAAGATGTGATCAGAGATGTGATGGAAGATTTAAATTTAGATTTAAAAAAATTAAGGAATACTCTTTGAAAAAAATAACAAAATCTACAAGAGACAAAATAAAATCAGAAATTAAATCTTTCTATGAAAACATATTCAAGAAGAAAATAACAGACATTGATGATAACAGTAAACTCAAAATTTATAAAACTCTCTCTGGTAACATCTCAGAAGAAAACTATGTATCCTGTCCAAAATTAGAATATAGAAAACTAATAACAAAATATAGAATAAGTTATCCTAATTTGCTTATCGAAAAAGGAAGATACTTTAAAATCCCTAGAGAAGAAAGACTCTGTAAAAAATGTAAGAAAATAGAGGACGAAACTCACTTCATTTTATATTGCGAAAATGACAATGCCACAAGAAAAGATTATTTGGATTTTTTTTTTAAATGACAATGAAAATTTTAATTGTTTATCAGGTTTAGATAAAGTGTCTTATATCTTCAATCCTAAAACACCTACTCAGGTAAATAAGCTTGGTTCCTTTCTAAAACGGTCTACAGAACTGAGGACAGGGGACTCTTGAAATGTTTATTTGAAAATTATTTTGTCTTTATTACCATGTTTGTATTGTTTGTATTCTGTTTATTTTTGTCACATGCAGTAACTGTATAATGGCAATAAAGTATTTGAATTTGAATTTGTTATGTTTCGAGTCATGTAGGCATTTGTGTACACACGGGCACGTCGACAGAGACATGCGTCTCTGAGATTGTGTGTATACGATAGGCATACCCCTGTCCACCCCTTCTGTTATGGTACAGCGTTTTTGCGGCTAACTTCTAGTTATCAACACAGACTTTTGTTAATAGGAAGGGGTACTATTCTAAAAATGTACAGGGTGTGTATGATCACACAGGTAATTTGTAATCTTAAGTTATTTAACCCCCTTTTCTGTTCGATACCTATTCCATGAAATATATATAGGCCTTCAAATATAATTAACAGGAATGTTAACGTATAAGATAACTGGCAATCGCCTCCACTTTTTGTTTTCCTGTGGTTTAAATAACGTGATGTTATTTTAGGATTCCTCTTTTATAAGAAAATACAAATTTAATGTAAACTGGATTTAAAAAAAAATAAAAGTGTAAATTACCAGAAAATGAAAACTAGCCGAAACAAGATTATGCCTAGAAAATAATCAAAATCCGTTTAAAACGCTTTCATTTTTTTTTCTTTGAAACCATGTACCCTATGTAGACGGACCGACAGTTATAACTGTCTGAAAAAAAAGCGTTCTTGTTAACTATTCACTTTTTTATTGGTCTAAATATAATACTAAGAAATTGCAAACCACAGCTACATATAGACTTCAAAAACCAATAAGGGGGATTTATCATTGATTGATTTATTGTGTTTAACGCCACTTTCAGGAAGCCGGAGAGAACCACCAACCATGGGCAAGCAACTGATAAACTTTATCACTTGCGGCTGCGAGTCGAGTGCACCCTTTTATGTAATTTACAAGGCCGGGCGCGAACCCACGCCATATTGGTGATAGGATTGTATGAGTTGTTAGATCCATCGCCGTCACCTAACTCATTGAGTCATCCGGGCCCCCTAAAATAGGGATAAAGTTTACTAGTTGCTTGTCCAGGGTCGGTGGTTCCGTCCGGTTACTCCGGCTTCCCCCACCACTAAAACTGGTCGCCATGATATAGCTGAAATATTGCTGAAAGTGGCATTAAACACCAAAAAATCAATCAATCAAACTATTTTTAGGATGTCTGACTGATTCAGTTGGTGAAAACGTATCAAAGAGTCAAAATAAATAAAATACATGAATACGAAAAATATTTACACATATCATTACGAAATTTGTTAATTGACTGTCCAAATTACATGAAATCAAAAGCCATTTTAGTATTTTGATTCAGTATTTCTGAAAGTTGAATTCATAAAAACCCCTTTGGTATGATATTTCAATGCGCCGTCATTGAATATTGAGACCTTTTGATTTTTTATTTACAAAATTTTTTAAAATAATGGGGGATTTCGGAATTTTTTTTTATTATCCTTTAAAATTTTAATATTTAATAAATATTTAACATTGAATTATATACCACCATACCGAAAGATCAAAGAGTAATAATTGCTTTAATAATTGTGTGATATGATGTTCGTCTACTAATTAATCTAATTAATTACTACTATTTGTTTACAAACAATCGTTAAATTTTTAAATGGAAGTCATTGTTTTTTGTGTTAGTTGTTAGTCAAAACAGAAGTATGTTTTGAGAATTTACGTGATTTAAACTGTTTGAATATACAATGCATGTCGTAGTTATCCAAAATAAAAAAGACGAATTTGTAATTTTTGTCAATATTATCATTTGCTTAAAAATAATTAAGAAATTGTTCTGTCATATGCTGCATAAAAATAATAGAACACGAACTTTTGAGTATTTAAATTCAAAGCTTTTTATTATCTATTTTACCATGAATAACCGCCACAAAACGATTTAAAACATTTTTCCAATAAAAATTTGACCAAAAACAATAAAAAAAAAGTATAATGATGAACATGTTTATATTTTAGAAAGGTATATTTCAGGTGTTTTGTGGTAGTTTTGGGTAAATCTATGGACCCGTTGAAATGTAATTATTTATGCTTTTAACTAGTATTGTTTTATTTCGTTATTGTCTTGTTTTCGTCCAGAATAAATACACAAATGATAAAACAAGTCATGTAGCGTAATATTTCTGAAAGTTGAATTCATAAAAACTCCATTGGAAAGAAAGTCACAGGAAAAAAAGTCACAGGATAAAAAGTCACAAACTTGATAGGAAAATAAGTCACAGGAAAAAAAGTCACAAGACAAAAAGTCACAGGAAAAAAAGTCACAATTATAATTTGAGAAAAAGTCACAGTTTAATTATATAACGTGTGTCATATTTTTAAGCAAAAAAGTAATAATTAATATATCTAATATTTAAATGCGATGGTGAAGAAAATTTAAAATAATTTTTTGTGTAATAATTCTATACAATTTTGTAGTATGATTTTATTCAAATTGAACTTAATAATGGAATTACAAATTAGTTGAAAGTTGACTGACAAAGCCATTCAAAACCCCTAATTTACATTATGACTTTTTTCCTTTGACCTTTTTTCTTGTGACCTTATTTCCTGTGACATTTTATCCGTGACTTTTTTTCTGTGACTTTTTTTCTTGTGACTTTCTTTCCTTCATTCGTTGTGATGGGCTATATGAAAATAGCGCAAATGAAAATAGTTGAAATGTTCGGGCTTTTGATCTTTGCATTATATAGAATTTTTTTTTTAAATCATGGAATTTTAAATAAAAAAATATTGCACAAATTTAATTTGAAGTAAACAATCTTTACTCATGTTAACATATAATTTATTATTTGAATATTTCCGGTAGTGACGTGTCAGTTTCCTGTCATAAAAGATTTAAGATTGTCATGGAATTGTATACAGTTAAAGACCGGCTGTGAGGGAAGTACCACAAGCGGATAGTTTGTGTTGAGGGGGACAATAAACTTGCTACTTCCCAAAATAACCTGTGTTTAGCTGTTTTATTATACTTTAACAATTGAAGAATAACAATAAAAGGCTTTTTTCTCTGTGATATGATTATTTCTAGGTTATTAAACTCATACTGATGAAGAACAGCAAAATAAGGCATATTACCTCAATATTGTGTTTATAGTTGTGTCACTTCAGATTTGTATCACTTAGCACTAATTAAAGTGGAATGAAATAAACAACAAATATATGTTTTACCAGTAATATTAAACAAATTCAACAGTCTTTTAGGGGAAATTAAAGGATTTTAAAAAAAACGGGAAATATGAACGTGCAAAATTGCGGATAGGGAAATAGTCTCAGGGAAAAATAATTGATAGGTCAGGTTCTGCATTAAGTGATCTACAAAAAAGGATTTATTATACAACCAGGCAAATAAATTCACACATTATTAATATTATAATAAAACGTGTGACAAGTTATCTTTTGATTACAAAACCTCACCTGAAAAAATCATACTAAAAATCATTTTGGGACTTAAAAAAATAGCAAGTAATATAGCCTCAAACGCAGACCTAGGTCGTTTCTCATTTTCGCCGGTCAGAGAGTCATCTTTTTACTTGTTGAAATAATTCAATATATGATGTTATATGTTTATAATGTATGTATGTTAAATTGCTAGGGGCCCGGGTGGCTCAATGAGTTAGGTAGTTGGATTACCTAATAACTCATAAAAGCCTATCACCAATACGGCGTGGGATCGCGTCCGGCTTTGTCAATTACAAAAAAGGGAGCACTCGACTCGCAGCTGCAAGTGATACAGTTTACCAGTTGCTTGCCCATGGTCGGTGGTTCTCTCCGGTTTCCTCCACCACTAAAACTGGTCGCCATGATATAGCTGAAATATGGTTGAAAGTGGCGTTAAAACACCAAAAATTAAATTAATCTATTGAATAAAATAGCATCACAAATAATCTTGTTCTTCTTTCCCATATTTTCAGTTAAAAATCCTTATATCTCCTACACAAAATTATGATTTCATTTCAAATATTTTTTTAAGACTATCTGTCTTATATAAGAAATATATACATAAAGGCAGATCGTTTTCCTTTCATGATGCTGACAGCCGCAAATAAAGAAAGAAAACAAATTTAATTTTAAAGAATTATTTGTCTCTGCGTTGAAGTCTTTGATACAAATAAAATAATTTAATTGATATCTGTCTTTTACAGAAAATGTTAAGATATTTTTAACTTGAGAATCGAACGTTAAAACGGCACATATCGATTGAAGTTTGTGTTGTGTACATTGACAACGGAAGCTCAGGGCCTTTAGTTCCATCGAAATCACGTGATCTGGCAGACGAAAATAACAAAATTTTGACGGAATGGAAATGATTCGAAACAACCGAATTGATATCTGTCTTTTACAGAAAATGTTAAGATATTTTTAACTTGAGAATCGAACGTTAAAACGGCACAGATCGATTGGAGTTTTTGTTGTGTACATTGACACCGGAAGCTCAGGACCAGCAGTTCCATCGAAATCACGTGATCTTGCAAACTCCGGACAGTTCTCGTATCCGCTACCGAACACGGTTCATCCGCTGGATACAGTCACTCAAACTCCGGACAGTTCTCGTATCCGCTACCGAACACGGTTCAACCGAATTGTTTTAAATTGTACGTGTCCTCTACAACGTCCGCGCATATATATACTGTTACAGTTGTTTTATTTTCGCTTTACATGAATCAGGTACCAGGAAAAAAAACTATACTTTGTATCGTGGTCAATGACCATATATAAATATATCCAGTTAATCCAATTTGACGGCTCAAATAGAACCAGTGAAAGATAAGATTAAATATTTCTTTTATAAAAGAATAAATTACCCATATAATTGTTACATACATGTATTGTATAAATCTGTGAATTTTAAGATTTTCGTAATTCATCGAACTTTTGAAATAACTTTTTACAAAAAAAAATCAAGGGACTTTTAAACTACCCTACTTCAAAATAAATTTAATACACGATTTTACAGTCCTTTCAAGTTGTCTTTTCCGCAGATACTTATATAGAATAAGGAAGAAACAAGCTGATCCATTCACTGTAATAGGAAATATCCTATCATACATTCAATGTTGGGTTTTTACTCAATATATTGACATTGAAATATGAAATTTAAAGGTAATCGTACGTTTTATTCTGTATTTAGAAAATTATCAACTTCCTTTCATGTGTGTGAAGGAAATCCACACGAATTTGTCCCGAATCGTTGGGTCATGAAATAAAACAGGAAATATAAAATATTCTTAACAGAGGTAAATATATATATATACATTAATTAACGTAAACACCCAGATAGCATTCATGTGTTGGGCCAACGTTGGCTATCCGTTAGCAACATTGGTGGGTCAACTTTGACAAATGACGTTGGCCCAATGAAATTTTGCACATCTGTCCTTGGTTGGCCCACAAGTTGGGCCTCCGTTGGCCCAATGATTTCTGCCAACAATTTTACAATTTGCTAACAAGGTGCCAACAAATTTTTGGAGGAAAATATGGTGGGCCAACGATGGCCCATCCATGACCCAATAATGAACTAACGGTATCAAGCCATCAGCTTAATTACCAGCATGTGCTTTAACTAAGGAAATACAGACATTCTACAACAGTTTCACATTTGAGTTTCAACTGCATACTGAATTCACATCCATAAAGTGTTGAAGAAAAACAAGCTATATATAGTCATGCCCGTAATAATATCTCATATCCATGTGTCCCATATGTTGTTTAAATTTCAGAATAAGAACCTTCATTCTACATTCCTAAAATTACCATTGTAATTGTTGAAACAATACGACTAGTAACTTTAGCTGAACACGACAAGCTTATTAATCAAAAGCACCTCATGTTACTCCTAATGTTGACTATTATTTTTGTATTCTTCTAGATTTTTACTGATATCAAACCAATGCAATACCTAAATAGTTGAGATAAGTGTCAGTCACTTTAAGGAAAAGTTGTTTTTCTGCCAACAATTTATGACATTTTATAAGTATGTGAAAAAGGAAATTCAACAACAACAGTCAATTAAGCATTATGTTTTCTCAAAAATTACTTAGATATAAAAAAAATATCTAATTTTTGATCATTTGCAATTATAGCAATTATTCATTCTCATGTTCATGTTCACTTTCATTGTCATTGTCATTTCCATTTTCAATTGCATTGTCTTGCTTTTTTTCTTTTCAAGTTCCCGTTTCTTCCTCCCCCCTTCACGATCCTTTGCGAACCGTAGCCAGTCTTTTATCACTCCATCTATCTCATTATCATTGGTATTGGCAGTGAGCCAGTTTCTTCCGGTGCATTTCATTTGCGCGGATTAGCATTACAATTGAACGGAAAAAATCCTTCATTTGCGCTGCAAAACACCTTTCATTTGCGCAGATTTTCTACCTGAGATTTACCTGTTGCAATCCTTCAATTGCGCAGATTACCTGTAATATTTTAATAAGAATTATGGTATTTTTGGTAATATTTATATAATATATATAGATTGTCCTTCAGTTGCCCGTGGGTTACGATATTTCTCCACGCGAGAGAGTTAAATTAAAATTTTTAATTTAACTCTCGAGAGTGGAGAAATATCGGAAACCACATGGGCAACTGAAGGAGAATTTGTTTCTCCTATTATTTAACACGAACTTTATTTCAAAAGCCGTCAAACGAGTCAAACGAGTCAAATGCAGGGAAATGCACAAGACATTTTAATCCCCTAGAGGATTACAGATTTTTCCACCACTGGTTCAGCGGTATCAAAACGACATCATAATGGGAGAAATTATAATAATACCTCTTCCGTAAACTAGAAATCTTTTAATAATGATTATGGTATTTTTAGTAATATTTATATAATATATATTATAATAATACATCTTCCGTCAGCCAGAAATTAGTTAATTGATAAGTAATTTCTGTTACCCCTGCCCACCGCGGGGAGGTGGAAGTAGGATTTTGGGCAGGATATATAAGCACTAGTTTAATACAAATAAAAGCATCATAAAATCGACAGCGATATAAAAAGCATAAAATACAGTTCAGTCATAAAATCCACAGCGATATAAAACAAAAAATACAGTTCTGTCATAAAATCCACAGCGATATAAGACATAAAATACAGCTCAGTCATACAATCCACATCGATATAAAAAGCATAAAATACAGTTCGATCATAAAATCCACAGGGATAAAAAAGCATAATACAGTTCAGTCATCAAATCAACAGCGATATAAAAAGCATAAAATACAGTTCAATCATAAAATCTACAGCGATATAAAAAGCATAAAATACAGTTCAGTCATAAAATCCACAGCGATATAAAAAGCATAATACAGTTCAGTCATAAAATCCACAGCGATATAAAACATAGAATACAGTTCAGTCATAAAATCCACAGAGATATAAAAAGCATAAAATACAGTTCAGTCATAAAATCCACAGCGATATAAAAAGCATAAAATACAGTTCGATCATCAAAGCCACAGCGATATAAAAAGCATAAAATACAGTTCAGTCATAAAATCCACAGCGATATAAAAAGCATAATACAGTTCAGTCATAAAATCCACAGCGATATAAAACATAAAATACAGTTCAGTCATAAAATCCACAGAGATATAAAAAGCATAAAATACAGTTCAGTCATAAAATCCACAGCGATATAAAAAACATAAAATACAGTTCGATCATAAAATCCACAGCGATATAAAAAGAATAAAATACAGTTCAGTCATCAAATCCACAGCGATATAAAAAGCATAAAATACAGTTCCGTCATAAAATCCACAGCAATATAAAACATAAAAGACAGCTCAGTCATCAAATTCACAGCGATATAAAAAGCATAAAATACAGTTCAGTCATAAAATCCACAGCGATATAAAAAGCATAAAATACAGTTCAGTCATAAAATCCACAGCGATATAAAAAGCATAAAATATAGTTCAGTTATAAAATCCACAGCAATACAAAACATAAAATACAGTTCAATCATAACATTCACAGCGATATAAAAAGCATAAAATACAGTTCAGTCATAAAATCCACAGTGGTATAAAAAGCATAAAATACAGTTCAGTCATAAAATCCACAGCGATATAAAAAGCATAAAATACAGTTCAGTCATAAAATCCACAGCGATATAAAAAGCATAAAATACAGTTCGATCATAAAATCCACAGCGATATAAAAAGGATAAAATACAGTTCAGTCATAAAATCCACAGCGATATAAAAAGCATAAAATACAGTTCAGTCACAAAATCCACAGCAATATAAAACATAAAATATAGCTCAGTCATAAAATTCACATCGATATAAACAGCATAAAATACAGTTCAGTCATAAAATCCACAGCGATATAAAAAGCATAAAATACAGTTC
>MJUT01003705.1:54965-65555 GCA_002080005.1 Gigantidas platifrons | reverse complement strand
TTAACCTTGGATGCCTAATTGTTTATTTTGAGACACGAATAATGTTTTCTAAATTTTATTTTATAGATTCCACAACATATAACACAACATCAACTTTCTCGCTATTTCCCGGTGACGTACCTACTTCATACATCACTACCACAGAGGGTAAAAATAATAATATAACAGGTATGATATGATTCTAAAATACGCCCCGATTTTTAGTGGGGTTTGTGTTGGTCGATCCTAATTTTGTATGTGTAATGTTTTGTTAATCGTTATTTGTCATTTTGTCCCTTCTTCTTTTGACCATTGTGCTGTCTGGATGGACCTTATAATCATTTCTTTGAAAATTAACTTGTTCTCTCCATGATATAGCTGAAAATTGCTGTGTTGGCAGTAAACAACAGAAAAATTGCTGAGTTGACGTTAGATAATAATCACTCACTTTCATGACATTCCGTATTCCTCCACAAATAAAAATGAATGTCCTAATATAACAGAAATATTGCCGTTTACAGAATGATTATCTCTGTCAAGATTTTCTTCTAAGTATCGCACAACAACTAGTATTCTAGTCTAATCCGAATTACCATTGGCTTACACTTTGATCAAATTAAATATGGTATAAGTATTGAAGAACTGTTTATTTCTTGTTACAAATTTAAACCCACATCGTAGCGACTGTGATCTCTGTATTGCCGCTAATAATTGTACAGAAGATCAGAAATGTGCTGGAATAACAGCAGGACGAAGTAAGTTAACAATGACCATCAATAACGGTTGAACGCTATAGAATACCGGGGTATCTGTCACAAATGACCACCTATATTATAACTATCTTTCATACTATTAATGATATCCCCAACTTAATGCATGCACGTATATCAAGCATTGTTTTATAATAAGCTGCCTCAGCCACAGGTAATGGTATCTAAGGTCAAGCTGCCTCAGCCACAGGTAATGGTATCTAAGGTCAAGCTGCCTCAGCCACAGGTAATGGTAGCTAAGGTCAAGTTCCCTCAGCCACAGGTAATGGTAGCTAAAGTCAAGCTGCCTCAGCCACAGGCAATGGTAGCTAAGGACAAGTTGCCTCAGCCACAGGTAATGGTAGCTAAGGGCAAGCTGCCTCAGCCACAGGCAGTGGTAGCTAAGGTCAAGCTGCCTCAGCCACAGGTAATGGTAGCTAAGGTCAAGCTGCCTCATCCACAGGTATTGGTAGCTAAGGTCAAGCTGCTTCAGCCACATGTAATGTGAGCTAAGGTCAAGCTGCGTCAACCATAGGTAATGTTAGCTAAGGTCAAGCTGCATCAACCACAGGTAATGGTAGCTAAGGTCAAACTGTCTCAGCCACAGATAATGGTAGCTAAGGTCAAGCTGCTTCAGCCACAGATAATGTTAGCTAAAGTTAAGCTGCCTCAGCCACAGGTAATGTTAGCCTAGGTCAAGCTGTCTCAGGCACAGGTATTTTTAGCTAAGGGCAAGCTTCCCTAACCACAGGTAATGGTAGCTAAGGTCAAGCTGTCTCAGCCACAGGTAATGGTAGCTAAGGTCAAGCTGCTTCAGCCACAGGTAATGTTAGCTAAGGTCAAGCTGCCTCAGCCACAGGTAATGTTAGCTACGGTCAAGCTGCCTCAACCACAGGTAATGGTAGCTTAGGTAAAGCTGCCTCAGCCACACGTAATGTTAGCTAAGGTCAAGCTGCATCAGCCACAGGTAATGTTAGTTAAGGTCAAGCTTCCTCAGCCACAGGTAGTGTTATCTAAGGTCAAGCTGCCCCAACCACAGGAAATGTTAGCCAAGGTCAAGCTACCTCAGCCACAGGTAATGTTAGCTAAGGTCAAACTTCCTCAGCCACAGGTAATGTTAGCTAAGGCAATATGTTAATTTCCATCTGTCCAAACGGAAATTACGTATTTAGATTGTTTTTGTAACAAGTTTCTTTTGCGTACGTCTTTTGCTTGAAGTTAAGCCGTGCACATGCTGAGAGCTCTTGTTCGATTTGTAATTATATTATTACTATCTTTCATACTTTTAATGATATCTCCAACTTAATGCATGCACGTATATCAATCATTGTTTTATAACAAACTGCCTCTGCCACAGGTAATGGTATCTAAGGCCAAGCTGCCTCAGCCACAGGTAATGGTAGCTAAGGTCAAGCTGTCTCAGCCACAGGTAATGGTAGCTAAGGTCAAGCTGCCTCAGCCAAAGGCAATGGTAGCTAAGGGAAAGCTGCCTCAACCACAGGTAATGGTAGCTAAGAGCAAACTGCCTCAGCCACAGGTAATGGTAGCTATGGTAAGCTGCCTCAGCCACAGGTAGTGGTATCTAAGGTCAAGCTTCCTTAGCCACAGGTAATGGTAGCTAAGGCCAAGCTGCGTCAGCCACATGTAATTGTTACTAAGGTCAAGCTACCTCAGCTACAGGTAATGGTAGCTAAGGTCAAGCTGCCTCAGCCACAGGTAATGTTAGCTAAGGTCAAGCTGCCTCTGCCACATGTAATGTTAGCTAAGGTCAATCTGCCTCAGCCACAGATAATGTTAGCTAAGGTCAAGCTTCCTCACCCACATGTAATGTTAGCTAAGGTCAAGCTACCTCAGCCACAGGTTATGTTAGCTAAGGTCAAGCTGCCTCAGCCACAGGTAATGCTAGCTAAGGTCAAGCTGCCTCAGCCACAGGTATTGTTAGCTAAGGTCAAGCTGCCTCAACCACATGTAATGTTAGCTAAGGTCAATCTGCTTCAGCCACAGATAATGTTAGCTAAGGTCAAGCTTCCTCACCTACATGTAATGTTAGGTAAGGTCAAGCTACCTCAGCCACAGGTTATGTTAGCTAAGGTCAAGCTGCCTCAGCCACATGTAATGCTAGCTAAGGTCAAGCTGCCTCAGCCACAGGTATTGTTAGCTAAGGTCAAGCTGCCTCAGCCACAGGTAATGTTAGCTAAGGTCAAGCTTCCTCAGCCACATGTAATGTTAGCTAAGGTCAAGCTACCTCAGCCATAGGTTATGTTAGCTAAGGTCAAGTTGCCTCAGCCACAGGTAATGGTAGCTAAGGGCAAGCTGCCTCAGCCACAGGCAATGGTAGCTAAGGTCAAGCTGCCTCAGCCACAGGTAATGGTAGCTAAGGTCAACCTGCCTCAGCCACAGGTAATGTTATCTAAGGTCAAGCTGCCCCAACCACAGGTAACGTTAGCTAAGGTCGGGCTGCCTCAGCCACAGGGAATGCTAGCTAAGGTCAAGCTGCTTCAACCACAGGTAATGTTAGCTAAGGTCAAGCTGCCTCAGGCACAGGTAATGGTAGTCGGTTTGGCTATCCTGTTTATGTCCTTTGCTTTACTTGCCCCCACTCTATTCGTTCCAAGAAATTTTTCGTCGCATTGTCCTCAGCAACTATTGATGGCAGAAATCTGATATTTTGTCACAAGCTTCATATACTATTAGGTATGCAATATTGTGGGAAGCGTTTTTGGATCCGTCAGATTCCTACTTCCTGTTTTCCGACTTAGTTGGTTTTTATACACATTGAACATATATGCGGAGGTATCATAAGTGAGCATTAGCTTTTAGTTCATTTTGTTTGACTTTCTAATCTATTATTTACGTTTTTTGTTCCAGACAATGATAATGAAAACAAATATAAAGATGATACCATTCTAATAGCTGTTATATTGTTCTTAGTGATATCAACAATCATCTTAGTTGTGTGTATGATTGCCAGAGAAAGGTGTGTTGTTTTTAATCTATTTCTTAAGATACTACGATTTTTCGATTAGACATTGGAACTGTTCTAACCTTACCGTATTTAACATTCGGTTCGGTCTTTGTCCAGGTATGTGTATTGGATTTCATATTTGCGGTTAGAGATACATGGATTTCTTACACAGAGAATACTGTAGTTCTCAATTTTCACGATAAAAGATTTCTCTGTCTTACACGCCCCAATGTAAGACAAGCTACACGCCCTGTTACCCACCAAAAGTAATCATCGCTTCAAGATTTTCCAGTGTTATTTATAACTCTGCTTCTGATCCTTTGTTAATATTGTTTGTAGATGTGATTAAAATAAAATATGCTTTACAAAATATAACGGTTGCCAAAATCAAATCTATTTTTTAAAACTCTTAATGTCGTGTCGTAATTTGTTTACGTTTGCGTATGATTTTTGTCAAACAGTTATCGATTTTCTGTTCACTGAATCAATCAGCTGACCGAGTTATTGACGTCACAGTGAAATGACATACATTTCTAATAACAGTGTTTGTGTTGATTTTATATTTGTTCGTTTAAAAACAAACGTTTTCTTTACTATTGTTATATTTATTGTGATATGAAAGTCGAATTTTAAATATTATTACAATTTGAAGAGTTCGTGATTTGGTGTTTCTTTCACATTGCGTATTATTTAATTGATGGCTGTGATGCGGTCGTCTTCGAATATACACACTAGAAGAAAAAACAAATTTGGGGGATGTCTGTGTTAGAAAAATAATCAAACACAGATGACAGGTCAAGATCGAGAAATCTCAGACACCCAAGTGTTAGATTCTATTAGTCTTGCAAGATAAGAGAGACAGATATGAGATTTATACAAATGTATATCGTGATGTTAATTAAGGACAACATAGATTACCTGTAATTTTTTTTATGTCTATCGTGATTTTAATTAAGAATATCTATAATTTTTGTGATGTCTATCGTGATGTTAATTAAGAATATCATAGATTACCTGTAATTTTTGTGATGCCTATCGTGATGTTAATTAAGAATATCATAGATTACCTGTAATTTTTGTGATGTCTATCGTGATGTTAATTAAGGACACCATAGATTAACTGTAATTTTCTTTATGTCTATCGTGATGTTAATTAAGAATATCATAGATTACCTATAATTTTTCTGATGTCTATCGTGATGTTAATTAAGAATATCATAGATTACCTGTATTTTTTCTGATGTCTATTGTGATATTAATTAAGGATATCTTAGATTACCTATAATTTTGTGATGTATATCGTGATATTAATTTAGGATATAATCGATTACCTGTAATTTTGCTATGTTTATTGTGATGTTAATTAAGGATATCATATATATCATAGATTACCTGTAATTTTGATATGTTTATCGTGATGTTAATTAAGGATATCGCATCTATCATAGATTACCTGTAATTTTGCTATGTTTATCGTGATGTTAAATAAGGATGGCGTCGATTACCTTTAAATTTGTGATGTTTATTACAGATATCATAGATTGCAGAAACGAAGAATGAAAAGGGCGGGTAAGTAATATTCATCGTTAGTATTTATGTTAAATCGAAAACGAAACTATTGTGTATCACAGTACTACTCGTCCATAAACAGTTGCAACTCTGGTTGGATCAAACCTGTTAAAATTTGTAATTGTCGCTTCTCTGTTGAGCAAACCAAAGACTGTAAAATTGGTATTTGTTGCTTCTCCCTTGAGCAAAGCAAAGACTGTTAAATTGGTATTTGTTGCTTCTCCCTTGAGCAAACCAAAGACTGTTAAATTGGTATTTGTTGCTTCTCCACTGAGCAAATCAAAGACTGTTGAATTGGTATTTGTTGCTTCTCCCTTGAGCAAATCAAAGACTGTTGAATTGATATTTGTTGCTTCTCCACTGAGCAATACAAAGACTGTTAAATTGGTATTTGTTGCTTCTCCCTTGACCACTGTTGAATTGATATTTTTTGCTTCTCCTTTGAGCAAATCAAAGACTGTTAAATTGGTATTTGTTGCTTCTCCGTTGACACAGCATTAAGACGAAACTATTATGTATTATATTATTATTCATCCATTGATAAACAACTTGTGGTTATATGGGTCTTTCAACAGAAACCGAGATTTAAAATTAAATATTGTATTTTTGTGCATTTCTGACATGACTGTTATAACACTCCAAACTTTCTTCAGTTATGAGTTTTAATTTTGATGGTTAAGATGAACAAAGATAGAGCTTGTGTAGTAGTGGACGGTGAAATTGTCAACTATCACTTTTTGTCTACAGCTTTCTTTACAGATGTTTGTTTAGCTGTTCTAATACAACAATTATGTATTTTAAAAGCATACATATTCGAGTATGAAGTGTGTTGTTATATATTTATTTTTAGGTCAGTTACCCAGTAAGGCGGATGTTTGTGAATATGTAGATCCAGGACCGGTTTACTCCGAAATTAAAGAGGAAGATATAATTTGTCGAAATGGAAATGTCCATCCACAGAATAACATCTCGTACGCCCAAAAAATAGAAAACGAATGTCAAGCAAGTGTTCATCAATATAACATAGACAGTCCAAAAGAAAGTACTGAATATGAAGAGAGTGGCTATCTAAATCCTTACACTCCACTACGCTTCGCTAGAAGTGAAACAAACTTATTCCGAGACACGAAAGTGTGGAAAAATGGAGAATATGATTTCCTATATTCTCATGCAAAACCTAGCGAAGAAATCAAATTGCAGGAAGAACGGACCGCTGACGTAAAAAAGGAAAATGAAAAATGTAATTCTAGTCAGAAAGAAGAAGAACGTTTTGATGTGCCTACTCATTTTATACTTGCAAAAGTTGAAAAGGAGACGGAATCTCATGAAGCAGAACGAGAAAAACTGCTATCAAGAAAATCACGGTCGAGTATTTAATTGGTTCATTTGAGTACATTGTTCGTGCAATATTATTTTTTTTTAATTTTTTTTTTTATAAACAAATAACAAGTTTATTATGTCACTTTGTTGTTATAATACCCCTAATTAGTACAACAATCCCAGTTAGGTTCTTCCCTGTTTTGTTAATCATCAAATGAACCAGGGGATTCAGATAATGAATTATTCATAGATTTAGATAATATTAGTTTGTATTACAATACATTTCAGATAGGTATACATGTATATGTTTGTATTTTACTACAATAAATTGTTATAATACATTCAATACCCACAGAGAGTCATGGAGAGTAGCATTATTAACTTCTTTATTTTCTAATTCAAGAGCACTTTTCTATTTTAATAGCATACATTGCATTATTTGGAAAATCTATGATACTATATTTAGGGATTTATATACAATATGAATTCTTGCTATATCATTGCATATGAAGCATACACTTGGGAATACTTTTTGTCGAATTTTATTTAAAAGAGAAAATAATTATTATATAAAAATATTGTTTCTCTCTCTATTAGCATTGTACATAATATAACTTATTAACGTACCTTTTTTTTGGTACACATGTATATACATACAAATTAGAACAAAATAAAATAAAAAGTCATTATTGGATATAATACGGAAAATTTCCGTACGTGTTACGTAAACTTTTGACATTTAATATAACCACAACAAACACATGCTTTCAATATGTTTGTTTATTTTCTCTATTTCTGTATAAAGTGCTGGATTTAAATTAATGAGTGTAAGTTCTTTTAAATACACCATTTTGATTATGGTTATAACTTAATGAAACCATTCTCTTTTTCTAATTTTTTTTTACACCTCCACCTTTTTTATGTCGCATAGTGCATGTTTCTAGATACAATATTGACTTATTATAATATCATATGTGCATACATTTTGTAAATACAGTTGAATGTGTAACTATTGCAGATTGACAATATAATTTGCAGCTTTCTTTGATATTGCTTCGACTTTTAAACATTTTCCCTTATTAATATATTGACACGTTTCATATTGTTTTCTAAATTCTTTTTTGAAAATCATGAAGGGATTGATGATTTTTGTTTTACCATTAGAAAGATAATAAGTTTTGTGAATACTGAATATTATGATAGTAAATTTATTTCATTATAACTTTCATCTGTTATCTTGTAACCAAATACTAAATGGGGTAAACTTAGAACTTGCTCATCTAAGTTTAAATGTAGAAACAATTCTTTTATTTTCACCCAAAATTGTTCAAGGTATTTACATTGAATAAAAAAGTGGTTATAATCTTCGACTACATCACACACATTACATTTTTCATTATTACTTATTCTCCATATATGTAGTAATTGTTTACATGGTAGGATGTAATGCAGCAGTTTCCATTTAATCATCTTTAGTTTATTATCTTTTAAATATTTATGAATGAATTTGAATATTGCCTTAATCTTTTGTTGTGACAGTTTTCCATTTCCTATTCTGTTCTCCCACTTAAGGGTCCCTATAATATCTTCTTTTTGATCATTTTCTGTTAAAAAATTGTAGATTTCTTTGGATGACATGTCATCCAGCTTTATTTTTAGTTTTAGATCAGTTTTCACTTTTGTTTTAGTTGATCTTTCTGTTTTTAGGGATTCTAGCCAATTTTTGGGAATTGCTTTCATTAGTTTTGAATATTCTGAAAACCAGTTATTATAGGAACAAAGTTTGGATAAAATAAAATTTTGTGAAATATCACCGTTTTCATCAAGAAGATCATTAATGAATATGAAATTACTTTTTATCCAATTTTTATATATTAAACATTTTCCTTGAAATGTGATAAATTGATTTCCCCAAATAACTTGCTGTCTGATATCTTTAAAGTTCATTTTATCCTGTATATTGTTTTGGGAGTTATGCTTAGTTTTTAACCATGCAGGTTTTTATAATTTCAAGATAAAATTCTGGCATGGTTTCTGTTAGATTTTCTATGGATTTACATTCACTGAAGATAAAATTGAATAATTATTTGGGTTTTTAGTTGTATCTTATCAACCTAGATCTGACCAGAAAATATATTGTATTGTCCATTTAGATGATATGCATTTCAATGTGTAGCAATAAATCATGTCTTTTTGTGATATTTTGTATTAAAAATGATGTACAGGGTAATCAAATTCATTTTTTTTGGGTCAAATAAAGAAAGCAAGAAACAATAATTTATTGTGTTCCCCTCCTTTTTGACATCTTCATTTTTGCAGCCACAGTTATTATATATTTCATGATTTTACAGACAATGGTATATACCATCGTTAGTAACCCACGGTTGATCTCGCTGCCATGTTCTCCACTCATTACGAGAAAAAGTGATGAGTGGTGAGTTATTTGAGTGAGATCTGTAGTGGTGTATTGATGATGGTGATATTTTTCATATTTGGAATAACAATCCAGAGACGCAGTCAATATTGGGCACACCAGACACAGGACGGAGACAAACGAAGACAACAACAACAACAAACACAACACAGAAAATAAAAAAAGAGAAGCAATACAGACCTCACAAAAAAAACACCCGGGGATTTAACCCAAATGCTCGCGAAGGGTAAGCAGTACCTGCTTCTTATAAGACACCTGCCATGTCAAGTCCTCTTAAATTCTTGTCTGTGATAGAAGACAGAAAAAAAAAACATGTAAAAAGGAAAAGATCCATTGTTGTAATTTTATATATGGATCTTTCATAAAGGTCAAACCAGGTCGTAATGACGACCATGGAATGATTGTAGCGATTACTTAACAACCTAAATGCAACGTACCTTGTTTGTCCAGAACATCAATGTACTGTGCAGAAACCTTAAAATAACGTGTGAGTTGTGAAATGTAAACTCAATACGCTGGTAATGATGGAACATTTGCTACTGTTGAAAGGAATGTTGCATTGACTATTGGAAAAATGAAGTCATCATGTTTGTCATAGATGTTTGTTTTTAAGAAGAGTTTAAAAATACCAAAGTGTCATTCAGAATCCACATATCGAAGAAGAACAGACAACACAATGGCCAAAAGAAAAAGTACAAAAGGACAAACAACGATCTACAAAACATACAAATATAAAACTTTAGTTGGAGTAAAACGAACACCATCAGGTGCTCACTAGTGACACCCGTACCTCTGAAACCGCTTGACCAAATGAACCGAAACTTGGTAGGAAGCATCTATGGAATGTCCTCTATAGAGATTGCTCATTTCGCCTCGGTCCGTTAACAAACATGGCCACCACAGGCAATTCTTCGGGGGGGGGGGAGGGCGGCTAAATTTCCAAAGCCCACACCTTAATACAGCGCTCCACATATCGTTCGACGCTAATATTTAGCTATATCCTAATTCTTCCCCGTCCAACTAATGTATGGGGAATAATATTTATATGATCTACATACATTATGATGGGCACCATGAATTAATGAAAAAAGAATTGCTTTTTTTTGTATTTCCCCCCCAAAAATACCATGATCCCCTTATCATTGAATATCCCGAAAGAAAAACCCTTTCAGACGGTTGGATAAACAGCTTGATCTTTGTTTGCAAGTACAATTATAATTCCTATTATGTATAACAGGGTCTTATATATGATTCTGATCCATCACTGTCATATATATATGACTGATTCTTCCCCGTCACTTTCTTATATACATGCATGGTCCTGATTCTTACCCGTCATGCACTGTCTTATATATGATCTTGATTCTTCTCCGTCACTGTCATATATGAACCTGATTCTCCCTCGTCATGCACTGTCTTATACATTGTATAATTATAATCATTTAGTCTTCTTGGTGTTGACCTGTTTCGGCAGCTCTTCTTTCAACTTGTGTCAATTTTTCCGCATCATGCAATGACTTAAATATGATCTTGATTCTTCCCCGTCACTGTCATATATGATCCTGATTCTTCCC
>MJUT01003705.1:5933-25801 GCA_002080005.1 Gigantidas platifrons | reverse complement strand
TTTTAAGCTAATTTTAATTTTTCTTTGTATTTCTATTTTGCAGGAGCCAAAGACACCAAGGAGAACAATGACCCACTCAGACTCGGATAACTAAATACAACATACAATACAAATTTGTTTATTATAGTGACATTGTGTATAACAGAAAAATGTTCAGTGTTGAATTATAACATTTAAATGGACCTATAAGGCCAAAAAAAAAAATATGTGTGTTTAGGGTTTCCTGTCCGACCCTATCCTTTTTTTTTTACTGATAAATAAAATAAAATGAACACCGGCCGTGTGTATTCTAACTCAGTGATATGGAGATTTTTGTTATCGTGAACAATTACATGTACATTCATTTTCAAAATTCGTGGCGATGATCATGAAGTGCAGCCATGCTTTTTCGATGTTTTTTTTTTTACCTGTCAAGGTCATTGATCTAGATCGCCAAAGCGCTTACGATATCGGTAAAAGGACCATGATCTAAAACGTGTATGTGACGTACAGTGTGTATATAATGGCCACCGGCAGTGTTCCCAGTGAAACCATTCTGGCTGTTCATTTACAGAAATGTTCGCATTTATCAAACGAAATAAGAGTGATGCAAAATTTTTAACCTTTATGATATATTTTCTGACCTTCATGGGAAAGATAGCAAAACCCTGATTTGAAATATCTCTTGAGTAAAAAAAAATATTTGCATTATCAGCAATTGAATTCTTATTCTTTAATTGAATTTTTACAAACATGTCACAAAAATGTGTAGGGATCTTTTTTTTTGCACTTCATTGTTTGAAATATGAAATTTTACTACATGTATAATTTTAAATCTTTAAAAAATTGACCAGGAGATGATAAGAATATGAAAAAAATAACTTTATTTGGCTTTATGGGATGATGTAAAGCAACACATTCTACTAAGTTTTATTAAGTACAAATTTCACAAATTTATCATTTTGACATACTTAGAACGTAATAATAAGCTAGTGAAACCATGTACACGGAAAAAAAAATCCCTACCTACCTACCCTATTTTTTTTAGGGATGAAACCCTAAGCACACATATTTTTTTTGGCCTAAGTCACTTTAAATATGAAACTTATTTTTACATCAGATTGATAGTTGGAATGTTAATTGTTTAAATATAAATACTTTTTTGTGTTTTGCTAATGATTGTACTAAGTATATAGCTGTTTCTTGGATATTCCGACAACAGTAGTTTTAATTTTTCACTGTTATTCAAATTTAAAATGGTTGTATAAGTCCAGACAATTATTGGTTACAAAGTTTATTATAAAACTGACATTCAAGAAGAAAGTGTAGTTCGTTTTCGACTTCACCAGAGTCACACATTTTGCAGATTCGTTGATATTCTGGTTCACCAACACAACGTCCTGTTTCTAGTCTAAGAGGGAGAATACCACATCTAAATTGTGCCATTACTGATCTTTCACTGCGTTTAAATTAAGTTCAACATACAGTTCCGTTGATAATGATGATTTAAAAGTTCTGTATGTATGCAATTACATTATGGGAATTTTAATTAATTCGTATACCATTCTGTTGAATAACTATCCAAAAGTCTGTTTCTTGCACTGTTTGTCACATTTTAACATTTGTAGAAAATTGTCAGCCATACCAACTAATGACATTATAATTCGTACACCAGATGACCAATTGTTTGTAGATATTTCGTAATCCCATAGAAAAACTTTTTTACACCGTCTAGTATTGTCCATATCCATCAGTCGGTTCAAGTATCTCAGAATATTATACCAACGATGTTCTTTGGAATGTAACCACCCAACATCTCCGTTGATAGCTAGATTTGGAGCGAATTTGTGCACTCCTAAAAAGTATCTTATAGTTTTGTTTTGAACGGTATCGATACAACTAAAGTCTTTATAACCCCAAGCAGAAGGGCAGTAGTCAAGTATAGGCACAACACAGGCACTGTATAGTTTTAATAAATATAAATGAATATTGCTTTTGTCTTATATGTGTGGTGTTTTAGCCATTTAAGAGTATACCTGATCAACCTACATGTACATCTTGAATGCAAAAAAAAAACGAGAGAGAGAAGACAATTCACCATAAGAGAGACTATCTCTGCTTCTATTCCTAAATATAGAAGTCACTTCAGTCTTTATTTTCAATTAAAAATGGATATTTAATATCCACAACATTGAATGAAACTATATTAGCTTATCTATTATATATATAAAGAGAAAACAAGATTGTTTATCTATTAATATTGAAATAAATATGCATCTAACTGAATTTTCAAAGGAATATTAACACAAATACTCCTATATAAATACATATATTGACCACAATTTTAAACTGTCAATAGTGTAAAATAGACTGTCCTCTTTGTAGAGCTGAAATAGATGATGAATTTCATTTTACAATGAATTGCCCAGAATTTACCTCACTTCGAAATGAATTTTTATCGAACTTGAGTCAAGTTGTGCCATCATTTATGGTATGTCGGACTGGGACAAATTTAAATTTATTTTAAGTTCTAATGTCTGTGATATTAATACAATATGTATACAAGGGATTAATAGTATGCATGGTAGAAGACTAAGTTATAATTGAGTCTGTATTTTTGTACATTTTATATAAATATAATGCATTAGATCCATGCAGGTGATCACTTGGTAAATTACTCAGTCGTGATGGCATTATTTATGTGTTATTTTTCTATGTAAATATCTTGTATTTCAGTATTGTCCTCTGTATTGTTGTTGATGACAGTCCTTTATTGGATTTTAAATCAATAAATTATTTGAATTTGAATTATAGTGTGTTGATTTAGAAGAGGGAGATCATATTCATTTGGGTTTTCTATAGTCATTTTTAAAACTAAGACTTTCTGATATCTTAAACACTTCTTGATTTGGTTCAATAGATGAGTCAAGAATTGATGTCTTTCTGTGTACGAAAAGGGAGACATGGAAGTTCAAGTTTGTTTGATTTGCTTGTTCCCAGTCAAGTCTTTGGAAAATATGTCGTTCAAATAATTATTTGATTTTTGGTGTTTTAACGCCACTTTCAACAATATTTCAGCTATATCAGGACGACCAGTTTTAGTGGTGAAGGAGGAACTCGGAGAGAACCACCGACGATGGACAAGCAACTGGTAAACTATCACTTGCGGCTGCATGTCGAGTGCACCCTTTTTGTCCAAATAAAAGGTTAAATGTTTTAAGAACATTGTAAAAATGTTTCTATAAAACGTTTGCAGAAACATTATATAAACGTTTAAATGAAGTTCTGTAAAACGTTTAGGAAAACGTTTCAAAAACCAAAAAAAGAGTCCACAAATTTAGGTTTATAAAACGTTTTGGAGAAACGTTATTTCAACCATATTGAAACGTTTCAGAAACGTTTTTGAAATGTTTATTTGTTAGGTGGGTACCAACTGATTCTCCGGAAACTCCCTCATTTCCAAGCCAAAGAACAGAGGGATATCATCTCATGAGGAAGCTCGAAAAACACATAGTCAATTGAACATGACAACATCTCAAAAAGACACACGTACACCTAGTCAACAAACAGTGGATACTTCTGAACAAAACCATAATAAACCAAAAGAACACACAGCCAATAAAAATATTGAGTCACACTATGTAGCCGGTCAGCCAATATGTCATAATGCTCAACCTCATCCTTTCCAACATCATTTTTTATGTCGGAACAGCCTCAAAACATGGAAAAGGTAGAACAACCAACATGCTCAAATACTCCTGCAACTGAAAATGAATTTAAGGATTTAAGAATTTTAACTTTTAATTGTAAAAATATTTTAACCTGTGAACCATTCGTCAATGACATATTAAAGAATATGGATATCTGCCTAATTCAAGAACACTGGCTCTTTAACTGTCAATTACATCTTTTGAATGAATTACATGAAGATTTGTTAGGAATAGGGAAATTAGTAGATGATAATGATCCAATACAACCTGTAAATATGCCACGTGGTCATGGTGGAGTTGCAATTATTTGGAAGAAGGAGTTAGATTCTTTAGTGAATTTTATTTATTTGGGTAATAAACGCATTCAGTGTATTGAACTCTTAACGCCTGCCACAAAGTTGTTATTAATATCTGTGTATATGCCATGCAAAGGATCAGTGTCACAACATTTAGAATTTCAAGAATGAATAGACTTACTACATGAAATTACCCAAACATTCAATAACTCCCACACAATACTGATTGGAGGAGATTGTAATGAAAATATTATGAAAATATTATGTCAGACAAGCATTTTTCAAGGCAATTGTATGTTTTAGATTATATGAATGAAAACGAGTTTAAAACAGTTGATGTGGGAAAGACATTTATCAATGCTTATGGTCAGGAATGTTCCTCAATTGACTTTATACTTTTTCCGATATCAATTGAAGAGCGTATTGTCAACTTATCACGATTGACTGGCATATATAGTATGACTTCTGATCACTATCCCGTAGCTGTAACAGTTAAAATTGACTTTCCAAACAACAAAAAGTGTGTTGATATAAAGAAGGATGGAATTAAAGCTTTAAAACTGGACTGGAACAACATTGATAAAGTTCAATACCAACAAGAAATTGAAGAGAAATTAGATAATCTTCCATTCAATATTGACTCTCCCTCACATATAGATATGGCATATACTGAAGTAAACACCCTGATTCACAATATCATAACTACGGTAGCACCTAGAAAAAAGTATACAAAAAGATAACCCAAGCTAAAGGTGATGAATGTAGAGATAAATAAAGCTATAAAAGCTAAGAAACAGTCATATTGTATATGGAAATGGAACGGCAGACCTGAAGATCCACAAAACGAGTTAGTTGTCAACAAAAAATTAACGACTCAACAGCTAAGAAAGATATGTCGAATGGAAATTGCAAGGAGAAGGATAAATGAAAGAGAGGAGCTGATTGGAGCAAGAACTATGGATAATGCGCTATTTCATAAGCTACCGCGTCAACAAAGAGGAAAACTAAATAGATTTATAGATAAGTTTAATGTCGGTGACACTATGTATAGATCAGAAAATATCTTATGTCGATGGAGAGAGCATTTTGCTGAACTTGCGAAAGAATCTGTTCAAGAAACTTTTGACCAAAATTACTTAAATGCAACGAAATTTGAATATGAACAAATTATAAAAATCTGCCAACACGAATTGTCACATGAAGACGTAAAAATAGAAGAACTTGACAAAGCTATCCTTAGATTGAATAAAGGAAAATCTGGTGATATATTTGGAGTGACAGCTGAATGCATATTGTATGGTGGTGACAAACTGAAAAATCTGTTATTGAAACTGATTAACCTCACATTTGAACATTAATGGGTACCAGACCTCCTTAAAGTAGGAACCTTAACTCCGATCTACAAAAACAAAGGCCTCATGACAGAATTAAAAAAATTACAGAGGGATAACAATTACACCGACACTATCCAAAATTATTGAAACTATCTTGAAATTTAGAATTAATGGGAATATATTATCGTCCAAAATCCTCTGCAAAGAGGGTTTACTGAGAATTCAACACCTCTCATGGCATGTCTAATACTTGAGGAATTTGAAAGAGAAAATAAAGATAGAAAAACACCAACGATAATAGGCATGTTGGACGCAAAATCTGCTTTTGACGTTGTACGTCATACTAATCTTATTCGTAAACTGTATCACTACGGAATTTCTACTCAATCTATATTATTAATAGATAGTCTATATAGGAATGCTACAACCAAAATTAAATGGAAAGGCCAGCTATCAGAAGAATTTAAAATCGAACAAGGAGTCCGGCACTTTAAGTGCAGATCTATATAAAATATACATCAATCAATTACTAGATCTCATGCAAGAGTCAAATCTTGGTGCAAAAATCAGCAACATCAATTGTTGTACCCCCATCTGCGCAGACGATGCAGCTTTAGCAGGCAGCAACCCTTTAGACATACAAGTTTTGGTAAATATTGCCTCTGACTACAGTGCTCGAGAAGGATATACATTGCAACCGGCGAAAGGTGTCATTATTCCGATCAAAACATGCTATAAAACAATATATGATAATGCAAATTGGTATATGAATGGCAAACCTCTAGCAAAAGTGGAAAAGGCCCCGCATATTGGGATATAAAGAGACTCGAAAAACTCTACTTTGGCAACAATTGAAGAAAATCTTTAAAAAAAAATTAAGAAGAGAACTTTACAGCCTAATGGGATCAGGACTACATGGTGAGAATGGTTTAGATCCAGCCACTGCCATCAGCATACTGAGAACATATGTAATACCTATAATGTTTTATGGACTAGAAACACTAGTACCAGCCGGCTGACCTTTTGATAAATTAGAAAAACAATATAAAATGTTGATTAAACAAATTTTATCATTACCAATAAACACCGCTGATCCTGCCATTTATATAATATCTAGTTTGATGACTGCCGAAGCTGAAATACACAAAAGAGATATCAATCTATTTGGAAGTATATGCAGATCAGGAAACAAGTCTACAGAATGACAAATTGCAGAACGACAACTATCTATAAAAATAGAAAGAGTAACAGCTGGTTTATTGAGAATAGAAAATTATTTATCCAGTACCGAATTGGTGATCCATATAGTTATTTATTCAACCCACTGTCAAAAACAGAATGGAAAACACTTATAAAGAAAACAATTAACAGTTATTTGACCTCACAAATTACCGAAAAGAGTACCCTCTACAAGTCTTTGAAATTCTTACCCTCTACAAGTCTTTGAAATTCTTAAATGGTAAATTTCAATTTGGACGATGCCACCCTCTTTACAGCTAACATACGAGATATTGTCAGATTACCTATTCGTTTAAAGATAACTGCAGGAACATATACATTACAGCAAAATAGAGCTGCTTATAAGAACTCAAATTTAGCGCCAACTTGTCTATTATGTGGACGTAGTGAAGAAACTTTAGAACATTTTCTGCTAGTTTGTACACAGCTTGAACATTTACGTAGCACGCTATTAGTAAATTTAATCAAAGAATGTAGTATGCTTCTCGCTAAATATAAGCATAGCTCTAATTTCAACTTGTTGCAGCTTATAGTTAATCCATATTATTATGCAGCTAATAGTGATATGTTTACTGACATTTCTAACTGTTTAGAACCTTTATGTAGAAATCTGTTCTATCAGCTTCATATTAAAAGCTACCAACTACATGTAGCGTAACAATAGGTATGATATGAGAATATTTGTGAACATGAACTGTGTGTTCCATTCTCTTAGTGAGACCCATCCCCAATTTATCATACATTTCGAATATAACATTTTAGATTTAAAGTGGATCAGTGTGGATGAACTTTTAGATTTTAAGTGAAAGTAACTTTTAGACTTTTATTACTTGAAATCCGTACTCAAGTTTTTAAAGACGAGCTTGTACAGTGTTAATACCTTTTATCGTTTTACGCATGTGTGTAAATACTTTTATATTTTTATGGTGTATTGGATGTGTTTTATTATATATATTTAGGATTTATGTGAAGTGAATAATACTCCAACGAGGAGTTGTGCCTTGATTGGCAGATGATATTTCTACAGATACAGATTGGTGGGAGAAACTGGAGAAAACCACCGACCTGTCTTAAGTTGCTGACAAATGTGTCACATAATGTTGCATCGAGTACTTTTTGCAATGTTCGGGATTCAAACTCACAAATTTAGGGACCCTAAAGGTACCCAAAGGGACCATATAGGTAGCAAATCTGCATAGCCAGTGAAATAAATTAGAATTGATTTTAAGTATATTTCAATTTGGGACACAAATACAAGGAACTGGTCAGAACTGTTAAACTACTCTAATGTAAAACTGCATTTTATACTTTTTTCATTAATATATTTACTACTTTAAAGTTTTAATGTCATTACTTTAGATAATTCTTAGCTAAAATATCCTATCCAAAATCAAGGTAAGCAATTTTCCGGCGCTGAAATGTCCTATTAAAAATGCGGGTAAGCAGAAATTTTCGGCGCTAAAATGACCCTATGTCTTATTTTTGTTTTCGCTAAAATGTCCTATGCCCAAGTTGTTATGGTAAGCTGTTCTTTTCAAGTTGTTATGGTAAGCTGTTCTTTTGTTTTTTCGCACGTTGAAAATCACTCCACAGACAGTTCTGTTCAACGATGAGGATTTTCATTCTGTTGAAATCCTCGAGACTGTGGTCAGACAGTCTGAAGTGCTGGCTCATAGGAGGAAATGGACACAGGAGTGACCTTACAAAAAAGCCATTTCTTCCTGTGAGCCAGCACTTCAGAATGTCTGACCACAGTCTCGAGGATTTCAACAGAATGAAAATCCTCATCATTGAACAGAACTGTCTGTGGAGTAATTTTCAACGTGAGAATCGGGAAAGATTTTGGATTAAAGAACTCCGTGTTTTACATCCGGACGGTATTAACAGAAAACAATAGGTTTTCATGTATATTTTCTTTCACAGTGTTTATAGTTAACGAATATTTTACTACTGTCACAAAGTTAAGAATTTGTGCTCACCACCTTTTAATAACGATAATCCTTAACATTCTTAAATGCGTCACACTTTACCAGGTGACAATTATACCATCTTATCTTTACAGTGAAATGAAGGAGTTAAAGCTTTTTATTATGTCACTCTTTGTCACCTGACTATTTAGTGAGTGGTAATTATACCACCATATCTTTACATTGAAATAATGGGGTTAATGATTTTTATACCTGGATTTTTTATACGTCACACTTTGTCATCTGACTATTTAGTGAGTTGTAATTATACCAGCTAATCTTTACAAACTCAGTCTAATTTTGATAGACACTGAAGAAGGTCATTTGTTGATCGAAAATTGTGTCAATATAATTTTTGTGACATCTTTATCGGTATCGTTGCACAATTTTCTAGACTTCTCTCTATATATATATGAGACATTAATCCTTATTACGATACAGTGACATTTGTAGGTACATTTCACATGCTGAGTGATATATACATTACTTATTTATTAATAGTCATTTATGATAAATATATCGAGTCATAAAATTATATAAAAAAGGGTAATGAACAAGGACTTTCTATCAGGTATGAATACACATCCCCATACTGAAGATCGGACCACGGATTATTTTCCCAAACAACTTGCTGGTAACTTGTAAGTAAGGATACTCTTTACAGTTAATTACACTTAATTTGTATATATAGTGACATAACGATTCACCATTTAACGTCTCTTGATAGCTGAATGACATAATTAACACTACAACAACAACTTTTATTTTGTCAATCACGACGCCCCAACAGAACAATTACAATGGGAATTAAAATATACAATTGATTACTATTGATTGCATTGATTGGAGAGAAAGAGAGAAACCATTATCCCAAGGTGAGAAATAATAAAGAAAAAAAAGAAAAGTAATAATAGCGAGCATCGCAAAATGCGAGCTAAACAGCAACATGTGTGTAAGGAGATGAATCAATATACTAACAATACCAACCGGAAGTGGTTTTTAAGTTTCAGCATAGAATGGACAATCGGAGAGAATGACCGGAAATAGCCTATTAATTAGAATAAAAAATAAGTATCCAGTTTAAAAATAACAAACAAAAAATAGGAATCCGTACAGCTTCTTTACATGAAACGATTAATTTATTTAAAGAAATGACAATCGCTATAGTTTACGTCACACAAGTATTGTTACGTCACGTCATTCATTTAATGATCGCTGTCACTGACACTGTTTAGAGTAAACAATCATTGCCCTACGTTTCTCAAGTTGGTGGCGATTTACAGTTGGTTGCCGAATAATTGTTTATGTATTGAACGATGCAGTTCCCAGTAATGGGAAAAGAATGTCTTTATATTTTAAATTAGTAAGATAAATCTCGAGAACATTGAGATTTTCTTGACGGAGATTCGGCAATGTTTACAAAGACGTCACTGGGGTTCCCATCATTCCTAGCCTATGACGTCACGAAAGTTAGTTCCGACTAAAATACATCTTGTATATATAGGCCATTTTCTATCACATAGGTTGTATATATTAGAAAAATAGATGTATTTCTATAGGATACATACTTAATGTTTGATAAATGATCATTACAGAGTGAAGTACAGGAAACAGCCTTTTAATTTGAATAAAAAATAACTATCCAGTTTAAAAATAACCCCCCCCCCAAAAATAGAAAGGAAACGGCCGTACTTGAAACGATTAATTTAGTTTAAAAATGGACAATCGTTAGACCTTCTTGTTTCGCCCCTAAAGCTGTCGTCACACGATTTCGTTGATCATGTCGCTCATAGTTTCAAAACAAAGAAAAAAAATGTCAAGGAATATTGTAGGAGTATAAAGATGATTTTTTTTTAAAAACAATATTGATTCAGTTGCCAACCCTTAAAACTATTTACACTGGTTGGCGTGGCTAACCTATTGTAGGAGGTTAGCCCTGAACTCCGCTATGGAGCTGGCCTCAACTGTAGTGGCTGGTAGGTGGTTCCATTCTTGTGCTGTTCTTTGGAAGGAGTTTCTGAGAGTGTCATAATTGGACCTCTCCTTGAAGAACCTATGTTGACCTCTGGTTCTGCTGGCACCAGGTCTGTGGTATAAGTCTTGGTCGATGTCCACGAGTCGATGCTGGATCTTATACATCATAACGAGTCTGCTTATTTTCCTCCGTTGTTCTAAAGTCTGCCTCTCAAGTGATGTTAACATGCTTGTCACGCATCCTTGTGTTCTGCTGGTGTAATCATTTATGACGAAGCGGGCAGCTCTTCTTTGTGCATTTTCGAATGTCTGTATCAGGGTTTGGGTGGTGGGATCACAATCCATTGCTGCATATTCCAGGGTTGGTCGTAGGATCGTGAGGTAGCTGGTTTCTCCTACTTGTTTCATTTTGACCAACTGCCGATTGGTCCGATCAAAATTGTTTGCTTACAACAAGAGACGTGTATTAGCGGGGGTAAGACATTCGATATATTTTATGCCTTTTCTGTCGGAGTTATGAATTGATTTGTGCGTGAAAAGGATGATTATATATTTCTTTATGAAAGCTATCATTTGTTTTCTTATATCATTGACATTTCGGTGGACTTTGAACCACATTTTTACAAATAATCATGTCAAAATTTAACGTTATGAACTTTCATCATTTATTTTACAAAACATGAACATAAACACATACGAGCAACACAACCCACAGGAGTTTGTTACGATTTGTTTTATCCCTCGACTACTCTCATGTGTCTCATGTGTAATAAAATGTATTGCTTAGAGTAGTCAAGGGATAAAAAATCGTAACAAGCCCCTGTGCACGACCCCCGGATGAAAAGGATACTTTGTTTAAATGATAGACGTTTGACTCGTCACAGTCACTCGAAGTTTCAAAAACTAAGGGGCCCGGGTTGCTCAATGAGTTAGGTCGCTGAATCTAACAACTCATACAAAGCCTATCACCAATACGGCGTGGGTTCGTGCCTGGCTTTGTAAATTACAAAAAAGGGTGCACTCGACTCGCAACCGCAAGTGATAAAGAAGTTATCAGTTGCTTGCCCATGGTCGGTGTTTCTCTCCGGGTACTCCGGCTTCCTCCACCACTAAAACTGGTTGCCATGATGTAGCTGAAATATTGTTGAAAGTGACGTTAAACACCAACAATCAAATCAATCAAATCATTTTCAAAAACTAAAAAACAAATAAGAAAAAAATGTGTTTCTAATTTTTTTTAATATTTATGGAACTTCAAGAGACTGTGGACTCATAATCAAAGACTGGTAAAATACATGTATATGTCTATGCGTAGATGCGATGCTCGCCTGTATGCTGTGCCTAATCCATATTAATATATTCAGTAAATATGTCACGGTTGTTTATTGCAAAGTAATGATAAAGTGTTAATTACCACTCAATTTATTGATAACTCACCTGTTCTCCACTGAAGCCATATGTATCCACGTGATAGCTTCACCTTCTCAAGATGGCCAACTTATGTTGTTAGGGAAGTGACGTCACCCCGGAGACAAGCGGGAATTCGTGGAAGCGGCGAAGGAAATTATACGTTATTTAAAGTGCGTAAATTATCGCCTAAAGAATATGTCCTTAATTAACCTGTTGACTTTGCATGCAGATTTTAAATATGTGTTAACTTATTTTGTCACAACAATTAATTAGGGAATCATTGCCATATTCTTCAAAAAATATAGATAATCTGATAGACAAGATTTTAATTTTTATTCCATACCCTTCCAAAAACCCATGAGAAATGCATGTTTTCTATGAATGTATAGAGCAGCTAAAACCCTTAGGGATCCACCATTTAGCTTGCATGGGGGGGGGGGGGGGGTTATGTTTTTTTTTCCTTCATAGTTTTTTTTTCGGGCAACAGCAGAGTTATAATTTTTTTTTGTCGCGCGAGGCGCGAATTTTTTTTTCAGAAAGTAACATTAGGTTATATGGCAAAAACTCTGAATCAGATTATTTTTTTTTCCTCCACCAAAATCAGAATATTTTTTTTCACCAACATTGGGAATCAGAATATTTTTTTTAGGAAAAAACCATAACCTCCCCCCCTCCTCCCTCAAGTTAAATGGTCGTACCCTTATGTGTGTCTAGTTATCCGACAACATTGTACCATTATCTGTACCAATTACCCAAGGAAGTCATTTGACTACCACCTCGTGAATGAAGCGAAATATATGGTATATATCAGACTTTTTCCATAACCCACTGGTAAATTTAGTATCACATTGGCAACACTACGAAAACAATATGTATATCGTTTCCTTCAGCTATTATTTTCAGCTTAAGTATTCGTTAATGTGATATTAATGCATATCATCACAAAATGAAAAAAAAAATCCATCTTCGATTTAGTTTTATATTGCATTTGTATGACAGTGGTTCCGTGTACGAAGGTTTTGTAAGATTATCCGTCAGTCTGATCCTACAAACTATTTTAATACTACCAACATCTTCCGAAAATGGGCTAGAATAGTAAGAACCAATGAATTGTATTTATTTAACTATTTATTATGCCGTTTGTCATACTACATGTATATCTGCTATTATTTATTAAACTCAAAGTCTTTCTAAAATAAATGCTATAAAATTATTAATCAGCTTGTTGTTGAAACTTTAAATTGTAATAACATTACACGAAGAAGGAACACATTCTCTGTATAATTTTGTCACAGATAATTTTAAAGAGTATGACTTAGATACCGAATATTGCACTTAATGTAGATTGCTATTTTGTATGTGAAGGCAGAGACATGATGTCTGATGGTAACGGTGCCTATATCATTCTTTTAAAATTAAAAACTATTTTGTTCACTTGGAGCTATCATAATATTAACCGAAATACACATACTTTAGAATGTCGAAATGAAGGTTATCAGTATTGCACTAACAATAACCACCCGTGTGCGGTCTTAATGCATGGGCACAATGGGTAGTTGCTCGAGGGTCCCATGAGCAAAGGAACCTCTTACTAATCTATACATACATGTATGTTGTATACAGCATGATGTTTGATGTTTAAACACTGATTTTGTTGGAAGTACCAATACAAGAAATATATTTTAAATTTTATCGACCATTTACAGTTTATACCTGTGAGTGTTTGTATAGATAGGGGCAATAGTGCACTGCTTTGACCGGGGCCTATAATGCTGATAAGGCGGCCCTGATCGTACGTCATTCATCATGTACACTTCATGAACATGTATAGGCTGTAGATAGCATGGTATAGGCCAATATTGCTTATATATGTTGGTTGTATGTCTTATTATTTTCGTAATAAAACTCTTTTCTTATGACTTAAAAGACCATACTTTCATTTTACATACACCGGCGTCTACTATCCCTTTCTAACGGTTAATGCCACCCGCGTACTAGTACTAGTTAGCCTTCAATGTTTGCACTGTCCCTAGTCCTACAATAGCAGATTCCATACTGTTCCAATCATTACTCTTATCGTTTTTTCCGTTTTTTTTCTCTCGTAATTTTCTATTTAAATTCATTTAACTTTTCAGGGGATGTCATAGGGATTATAAAGTTATTCTTAGAATCATTTAATTTCAAACACTTCCGTCCTCTTCAAAGGCCGCGCCTTCTCATATTAATGTTATCGGCGACTATGTTTGACCTCCCTATCAATGGATCGACCCGATATCCCAAGCTTAATATTAATTACCGCTGACAAATTACTATAAACACGTATTTCAGATATCGATGTTTCTATCGTCATTGGTTGCTATCGTCAGTTTTCCTGACAGACTAAACAATACTGCAAAAATGTACCTGACACCTTCGATATTACCTGTCCCTCTGTGGCTATGTTGTTTGTTACTAAATAGTACCGCCATCTTCTTCTTCTTTATATTCTTTCCTCCACTCTCTGGAGTACCACTACTTTTGTAGTGCAATGCTGGACAACTGTACTGTAAGCAATGGAGTGCATGTGCAGGATAAAATTACGATAAAATAAAATTTAAGTGCAAAAACCAGTATGATAAAGCCTATAAATCAATTGTTCCAGATACTGGTATAACGGCTTTCCAAGCTGCTCGGCGAACCCTCAATTGTTCCAGATACGGGTAGAACGGCTGTCCAAGCTGCTCGGCGAACCCACCACAAATTTCCAAAATCGCTCTAGCAGAATGCCATCTCCATTAAAATAACAGTGCTAACTTCACAGCACGAAGCAGAAGCATCTTAAAACTATGTGTTGAATTACGTATGTTTTAGAAATAAGATATGCTTAAGCCAAAGACAATACAAAAAAAAATTAATTTACATCATATAATACTATCATCCCCGTGGGAACCCCAAAACTGGTGGTTTTTAAATACACAAATTTCATAAGTTACGTTATATTTCATATTTGAAATCGTTGAACCATTGCAGTGTTTTGAAATATGAAGTTTATGTGACTGAGGTTTTCTAACTGGGATAACAACGAGGTTCACCGAGTCTTTTCCAAGTTTGTGCCGAATACACATGAACTTTATATTTTATCACACTGCAATAATATTGTTGTTATCCTGCAGAAAAATCTGTTTAATCCAATCACGTTTATATTTTGAATTAAATAATGAAATTATATAGCAATCCCACGATTGCCCCTTTTAACATAGGTGGGTACGTGACAGCATATAGCAAATAATTATCCAATCAATGCAATGTGTCTGTTCAAACAGGTACAGGATAAATAGGAGTATTCGAGCCATTTTGTTAGTTTAAGCATATTTCATTTCCCAATTGTGTTTTTTCCATGGAAGAGGGATTTGGTGCTATTTGACTTCTACATGAAAGAAACATTAATATTATCGTCACTGTACCATTCAAGAAAGCTGACTGCATTTCTTCATTCAAGGTAAATGTATACATTTATTCTATGTTATAATATATGTACATTACTCTAAATTTGATATTCTATATTTTTATTAAATTGTATAGTGCAGAGATAAAACCATAAGACACACGCGGATTTATTTTTGTGAATTGTAGTGCTTTGGTTTTTGGTTTGGTTTTATGGTGTTTAACGCCAATTTCAACAATATTTCAGCTATATCGTGGCAGTCAGTTTTATTGGTGGAGGAAATCGGAATACCCCGAGAAATTCACCGACCAGTCGTAAATCACTGACACACTGCGAATTTGTCGATTGGTTTCTTGGACTGAAATAAGAATATATTCCATTTAGATGTAAAGTAATACCTTTAAAGAAACCGAGTAAAACAGCCAAATGATTTGAATTTTTATTTTAGATAGGATGGGAAGCACGTAAATTTGTTTAGCTCTCTGCGTTTCTAGAATCTAAAATAAGGAGGGACAATCCATATAATAAGCTAAAAGAGACCGGTTAGAAACACACGGTGTCGTATGTCTTATTCTAAGAATATGTCCTGTGTTACAGTCCAGTTCGACCTCTTCTTCTCCCTTAACCTATGATATGACGTATTCGTCAACGGAATCCATCATTATTTTGAAAAAAAGTAATGGCTTTTTGTAATTTGAAATTGTAAATGCAAATTTAATTGGTGTAATTGTTAGACACAATTGACAGTTTTATTCTGAAATTACTGAGGAACATGGAATACCAATTCTTTATGATTCAAGACGTTGCCAAGATTGACGGCAGCAATTCCATTATTGACAAACCTAAATGAAGGAACGGTTTGTTGTCTTTTGATTATTAGTCCGTCAGGTCTGGTTTAGAAATCCGAAATTTAGTCGTATCACAAATAATACTAACTAGTGTGTAATTATTGAGTAAAACCCAGTAGAGTTGATAATGTTGATCAATCTCACTTATTACATGAATTGTCAATATTTTAAGTGCAGGAAAACACATCTGCAATTTTAAAAGTCGATATTTTATTTTTTAATTCCATTGCAGTCTTTTAGATTATAAATTCGTCTATATGAATTTGAAATGAAGATAAGATTTTTATATATACAGGTGTCTATGAAATATTATGTCTGTATACTCATGCATTTTTTATTTGCTTTTTGGCAACTGTCCAATATATTGCCATTTCAATATTTTATGATAGCAAGGTAGCGTGATTAAGTTTTCCGAAAACACATTTTCCCCAACAATTACAAAATAACATTCAGGATATGTATGACCCTAGAGACTGAAATTGTACACATTTATTTATGGTTTTTTGTTAGTTGTACTGAAATGTTGATCACATTTTGTTTAAACCCCAACCACTATTAGTATTTAAATAGATTGTCAGATAAAAGTTGTACAACATGCTAAGCCAGGTGAAATTACATTGAAATGTCCTCTGTAGGAATGATTTAAATTTGATTCCAAACATCAGGTAGAGCTTCCCTAATATCATTGACCTAAATCTAGTTATGTTTCTTCTACCCATGATATTACAAATATTTAAAGGGGTCTGGGGGCTTTCATGTCGTTAAATTCTTACTAGACTTTTAACAATACATTGAGTGGTAAGGGTTAACACACGTCTCAAAGTGGGTTTTAGAAATAAGATATACTTAAACCAAAGACTAAAAATAAAAGATTTTACATCAAATAATAACATAATCCCCATGGGAACCCCAAAACATTGAACGTTTTAAAATTTGTAAATGCACAACTTTGCTAAGTTAAGTTATATTTCATATTTGAAAGCGTTGAACCATTTATATAGACAATATCATTGCAGTGTTTTAAAATATAAAGTTTATGTGAATGATACTTTCTAACTGGGATAACAACGAGGTTCACCGAGTCTTTTCCAAGTTTGAGCCGAATGCACATGAACTTTATATTTGATCACACTGCAATAATATTGTTGTTATCCTGCAGAAAAATCTGTTTAATCCAATCACGTTTATATTTTGAATTAAATAATGAAATTATATAGCAATCCCACGATTGCCCCTTTTAACATAGGTGGGTACGTGACAGCATATAGCAATAATTATCCAATCAATGCAATGTGTCTGTTCAAAGAGAACAGGTACAGGATAAATAGGAGTATTCGAGCCATTTTGTTAGTTTAAGCATATTTCATTTCCCAATTGTGTTTTTTCCATGGAAGAGGGATTTGGTGCAATTTGACTTCTACATGAAAGAAACATTAATATTATCGTCACTGTACCATTCAAGAAAGCTGACTGCATTTCTTCATTCAAGGTAAATGTATACATTTATTCTATGTTATAATATATGTACATTACTCTAAATTTGATATTCTATATTTTTATTAAATTGTATAGTGCGGAGATAAAACCATAAGACACACGCGGATTTATTTTGTGAATTGTAGTGCTTTGGTTTTTGGTTTGGTTTTATGGTGTTTAACGCCAATTTCAACAATATTTCAGCTATATCGTGGCAGTCAGTTTTATTGGTGGAGGAAATCGGAATACCCTGAGAAATTCACCGACCAGTCGTAAATCACTAACACACTGCGAATTTGTCGATTGGTTTCTTGGACTGAAATAAGAATATATTCCATTTAGATGTAAAGTAATACCTTTAAAGAAACCGAGTAAAACAGCCAAATGATTTGAATTTTTATTTTAGATAGGATGGGAAGCACGTAAATTTGTTTAGCTCTCTGCGTTTCTAGAATCTAAAATAAGGAGGGACAATCCATAAAATAAGCTAAAAGAGACCGGTTAGAAACACACGGTGTCGTATGTCTTATTCTAAGAATATGTCCTGTGTTACAGTCCAGTTCGACCTCTTCTCCCTTAACCTATGATATGACGTATTCGTCAACGGAATCCATCATTATTTTGAAAAAAAGTAATGGCTTTTTGTAATTTGAAATTGTAAATGCAAATTTAATTGGTGTAATTGTTAGACACAATTGACAGTTTTATTCTGAAATTACTGAGGAACATGGAATACCAATTCTTTATGATTCAAGACGTTGCCAAGATTAACGGCAGCAATTCCATTATTGACAAACCTAAATGAAGGAACGGTTTGTTGTCTTTTGATTATTAGTCCGTCAGGACTGGTTTAGAAATCCGAAATTTAGTCGTATCACAAATAATACTAACTAGTGTGTAATTATTGAGTAAAACCCAGTAGAGTTGATAATGTTGATCAATCTCACTTATTACATGAATTGTCAATATTTTAAGTGCAGGAAAACACATTTGCAATTTTAAAAGTCGATATTTTATTTTTTAATTCCATTGCAGTCTTTTCGATTATAAATTCGTCTATATGAATTTGAAATGAAGTTCAGATTTTTATATATACGGGTGTCTATGAAATATTATGTCTGTATACTCATGCATTTTTTATTTGCTTTTTGGCAACTGTCCAATATATTGCCATTTCAATATTTTATGATAGCAAGGTAGCGTGATTAAGTTTTCCGAAAACACATTTTTCCCAACAATTACAAAATAACATTCAGGATATGTATGACCCTAGAGACTGAAATTGTACACATCTATTTATGGTTTTTTGTTAGATGTACTGAAATGTTGATAACATTTTATTTAAACCCCAACCACTATTAGTATTTAAATAGATTGTCAGATAAAAGTTGTACAACATGCTAAGCCAGGTGAAATTACATTGAAATGTCCTCTGTAGGAATGATTTAAATTTGATTCCAAACATCAGGTAGAACTTCCCTAATATCATTGACCTAAATCTAGTTATGTTTATTCTACCCATGATATTACAAATATTTAAAGGGGTCTGGGGGCTTTCATGTCGTTAAATTCTTACTAGACTTTTAACAATACATTGAGTGGTAAGGGTTAACACACGTCTCAAAGTGGGTTTTAGAAATAAGATATACTTAAACCAAAGACTAAAAATAAAAGATTTTACATCAAATAATAACATAATCCCCATGGGAACCCCAAAACATTGAACGTTTTAAAATTTTTAAATGCACAACTTTGCTAAGTTAAGTTATATTTCATATTTGAAAGCGTTGAACCATTTATATAGACAATATCATTGCAGTGTTTTAAAATATAAAGTTTATGTGAATGATACTTTCTAACTGGGATAACAACGAGGTTCACCGAGTCTTTTCCAAGTTTGTGCCGAATACACATGAACTTTATATTTGATCACACTGCAATAATATTGTTGTTATCCTGCAGACAAATCTGTTTAATCCAATCACGTTTATATTTTGAATTAAATAATGAAATTATATAGCAATCCCACGATTGCCCCTTTTAGCATAGGTGGGTACGTGACAGCATATAGCAAATAATTATCCAATCAATGCAATGTGCCTGTTCAAAGAGAACAGGTACAGGATAAATAGGAGTATTCGAGCCATTTTGTTAGTTTAAGCATATTTCATTTCCCAATTGTGTTTTTTCCATGGAAGAGGGATTTGGTGC
>MJUT01003704.1:16847-29010 GCA_002080005.1 Gigantidas platifrons | reverse complement strand
GATGTAACACTAATATGAACTGTTGGTAAGATAAAACAATAGAATAATTCAGATTTAAAACTAATATGAACTGTTGGTAGGATAAAATAACAGAATACTTCAGAGGTAACACTAATATGAACTGTTGGTAGGATATAATAATAGAAGAATTCAGATGTAACATGAATATGAACTGTTGGTAGGATAAAATAACAGAATAATTCAGAGGTAACACTAATATGAACTGTTGGTAGGATAAAACAATAGTAGAATTATGATGTAACACTAATATGAACTGTTGGTAGGATACAAAAAGAGAATAATTCAGATGTGTCACTAATATGAACTGTTGGGAGGATAAAATAATAGAAGAATTCATACGTAACATTAATATGAACTGTTGGTAGGATAAAACAATAGAAGAATTCAGATGTAACACTAATATGAACTATTGGTAGGAGAAAACAATAGTATAATTAATATGTATCACTAATATGAACTGTTGGTAGGATCAAAAAATAGTATAATTCAGATGTAACACTAATATAAACTGTTGGTAGGATAAAACAAGATAATAATTCAGATGTGTCACTAATATTAACTTTTGGTAGGATAAAACAATAAATGAATTCAGATGTAGCACTAATATGAACTTTTGATACGTACCTAAAACAATGGGATACATCAGATGTAGCACTAATATAAACTGTTGGTAGGATAAAACAAGAGAATAATTCAGATGTGTCACTAATATGAGCTGTTGGTAGGATAAAACAATGAAAGAATTCAAATGTAACACTAATATGAACTGTTGGTAGGATAAAACAATAACTGAATTCAGATGTAGCACTAATATGAACTTTTGATACGTACCTAAAACAATGGGATACATCAGATGTAGCACTAATATAAACTGTTGGTAGGATAAAACAAGAGAATAATTCAGATGTAGCACTAATATAAACTGTTGGTATGATAAACAAAAGAGGAATTCAGATATAACACTAATATGAACTGTTGGTAGGATAAAACAATAGTAGAATTATGATGTAACACTAATATGAACTGTTGGTAGGATAAAACAATTGAAGAATTCAGATGTAACACTAATTTGAACTATTGGTAGAGAAAACAATAGTAGAATTCACATGTATCACTAATATGAACTGTTGGTAGGATCAAAAAATAGTATAATTCAGATGTAACACTAATATGAACTGTTGGTACGTACATAGAACAATATAATAAATCAGATGTAACACTAATATTAACTTTTGGTAGGATAAAACAATAGAAAAATTCAGATGTAACACTAGTATGAACTGTTGGTAGGATAAAACAATGAAATAATTCAAATGTAACACTATTATGAACTGTTGGTAGGATAAAACAATAAAAGAATTCAGATGTAGCACTAATATGAACTGTTGAAAGGATAAGGCAAACGTAGAATGCAGTTGTAACACTAGTATGAACTGTTGGCAGGATAAACAAAAGAGGAATTCAGATGTAGCACTAATATGAACTGTTGGTAGGAAAAAGCAATAGAAGAATTCAGATGTAGCACTAATATAAACTGTTGGTAGGATAAAACAAGAGAATAATTCAGATGTGTAACTAATATGAGCTGTTGGTAGGATAAAGCAATATAAGAATTCAGATGTAGAACTAATATGAACTGTTGGTATGATAAACAAAAGAGGAATTCAGATGTAACACCAATGTGAAATGTTGGTAGGATAAAATAACAGAATAATTCAGATATAACACTAATATGAACTGTCGGTTTCATAAAACAATAGAAGAATTATGATGTAACACGAATACGAACTGTTGGTTGGATAAAACAATAGAAGAATTCAGATTTAACACTAATATGAACCTTAGGTAGGATAAAACAAGAGAATAATTCAGATGCAACACTAATATGAACTGTTGGTAGGATAAAACAAGAGAATAATTCAAATGTAACGCTAATATGAACTGTTGCTAGGATACAACAAAAACAGAATTATGATGTATAACTAATATGAATTGTTTGTAGGATAACACAATAAAAGAATTCAGATGTAGCAGTAATATGAACTGTTGAATCGATAAAGAAAACGAAGAATGCAGATGTAACACCATTATGAACTGTTGGTAGGATAAACAAATGAGGAATTCAGATGTAACACTAATATCAACTGTTGGTAGGATAAAGCAATAGAAGAATTCAGATGTAACACTAATATTAACTGTTGGTAGGATAAAACAAGAGAATAATTCAGATGTGTCACTAATATGAGCTGTTGGTAGGATAAAACAATAGAAACATTCAGATGTAACACTAATATGAACTGTTGGTGTCATAAAACAATAGAACAATTTTGATGTAAAACTAATATGAACTGTTGGTAGGATAAAACAATAAAATAATTCAGGTGTAGCACTAATATGAACTGTTGAAAGGATAATTCAAACGAAGAATGCAGTTGTAACACCAGTAGGCACTGTTGGGAGGAAAAAACAAGAGAATAATTCTGATGTAACACTAATATGAAGTGTTGGTAAGATAAAACAATAGAAGAATTCAGATTTAAAACTAATATGAACTGTTGGTAGGATAAAATAACAGAATAATTCAGAGGTAACACTAATATGAACTGTTGGTAGGATACAATAATAGAAGAATTCAGATGTAACATGAATATGAACTGTTGGTAGGATAAAATAACAGAATAATTCAGAGGTAACACTAATATGAACTGTTGGTAGGATAAAACAATAGTAGAATTATAATGTAACACTAATATGAACTGTTGATAGGATACAAAAAGAGAATAATTCAGATGTATCACTAATGTGAACTGTTGGGAGGATAACATAATAGAAGAATTCATATGTAACATGAATATGCACTGTTGGTAGGATAAAACAATAGAAGAATTCAGATGAAACACTAATACGAACTATTGGTAGGAGAAAACAATAGTATAATTCATATGTAACACTAATATGAACTGTTGGTACGTACATAAAACAATAGAATAACTCAGATGTAACACTAATATAAACTGTTGGTAGGATAAAACAAGAGAATAAATCAGATGTGTCACTAATATGAGCTGTTGGTAAAATAAAACAATAGGAAAATTCATATGTAACACTAATATGAACTATTGGTAGATAAAACAATAGAGGAATTCAGATGTAACACTATTATGAACTGTTGGTGTGATAAAATAATAGAAGAATTCAGATCTAGCACTAATATGAATTGTTGGTAGGATAAAACAATAGAATAATTCAGATGTAACACTAATATGGACTGTTGGTAGATAAGGCAATATAATAATTCAGATGTAACACTAGTAGTATGAACTGTTGGAAGGATAAAACAATAAAACATTTCAGATGTAACACTAATATGAACCGTTGGTGGGATATTACAATAACAAAATTCAGATGTAAAACTAATATGAACTATTGGTAGGAGACAATATCAGATTAATTCAGATGCAGCACTAATATGAACTGTAGGTAGGATAAAATAATAGAAGAATTCAGATGTAAGATGAATATGTACTCTTGGTAGATAAAACAATAGACGAATTCAGGTGTAACACTAATATGAACTGTTGCTAGATAAAACAATTGAGGAATTCAGATGTAACACTATTATGAACTGTTGGTGTGATAAAACAATAGAAGAATTCAGATATAGCACTAATATGAATTGTTGGTAGGATAAAACAATAGAAGAATTCAGATGTAGCACTAATATGAACTGTTGGAAGGATAAAACAATAGAAGAATCCAGATGTAGCACTAATATGAACTATTGGTAGGATAAAACAATAGCATAATTCAGATGTAAAATTAATATGAACTGTTGGTAGTATAAAATAATAGAATAATTCATATATAGCATTAATATGAATTGTTGGTAGTATAAATCATTAGAATAATTCAGATGTAACACTAATATGAACTGTTGGTAGTATAAAATAATAGAAGAATTCAGATGCAACATGAATATGAACTGTTGGTAGAATAAAACAATAGAATAATTCAGATGTAACAGTAATGTGAACTGGTGGTAGGATAAAACAATAGTAGAATTCAGATGTAACACTAATATGAACTGTTGGTATATATAAAACAATAGAATAAATCAGATGTAAAACTAATATAAATTGTTGGTAGGATAAAACAAGAGAATAATTCAGATGCGTCACTAATATGAGCTGTTGGTAGAATAAAACAATAGGAAAATTCATATGCAACAATAATATGAACTGTTGGTAGATAAAACAATAGAGGAATTCAGATGTAACACTATTATGAACTGTTGGTGTGATAAAACAATAGAAGAATTCAGATGTAGCACTAATATGAACTGTTGGAAGGATAAAACAGTAGAAGAATCCAGATGTGGCACTAATATCAACTATTGGTAGGATAAAACAATAGAAGAATTCAGATGTAAAACTAATATGAACTGTTGGTAGGATAAAATAATAGAAGAATTCAGATCTAGCACTAATATGAATTGTTGGTAGGATAAAACATTAGAATAATTCAGATGTAACACTAATATGGACTGTTGGTAGATAAAGCAATAGAATAATTCAGATGTAACACTAGTATGAACTGTTGGAAGGATAAAACAATAAAACCTTTCAGATGTAACACTAATATGAACCGTTGGTGGGATATTACAATAACAAAATTCAGATGTAAAACTAATATGAACTGTTGGTAGGATAACATAATAGAATAATTCAGATGTAAGATGAATATGTACTCTTGGTAGATAAAACAATAGACGAATTCAGGTGTAACACTAATATGAACTGTTGCTAGATAAAACAATTGAGGAATTCAGATGAAACATTATTATGAACTGGTGGTGTGATAAAACAATAGAAGAATGCAGATGTAGCACTAATATGAACTGTTGGAAGGATAAAACAATAGAAGAATCCAGATGTAGCACTAATATCAACTATTGGTAGGATAAAACAATAGAAGAATTCAGATGTAAAACTAATATGAACTGTTGGTAGGATAAAATAATAGAAGAATTCAGATCTAGCACTAATATGAATTGTTGGTAGTATAAAACATTAGAATAATTCAGATGTAACAACTGTATGGACTGTTCGAATGATAAAACAATAGAATAATCCATATGTAGCACTAATATGAACTATTGGTAGGATAAAACAATAGAAGAATTCAGATGTAATGCTAATGTGAACCGTTGGTAGGATATAGCAATATCATAATTCAGATGTAAAACTAATATGAACTGTTGGTATATAAAACAATAGAATACATCAGATGTAAAACTAATATAAATTGTTGGTAGGATAAAACAAGAGAATAATTCAGATGTAAAACTAATATGAACTGTTGGTAGATACAACAAGAGAATAATTCATATGCAACACTAATATGAACTGTTGGTAGGAGAAAATAACAAATTAATTCAGATGTAGCACTAGTATGAACTGTTGGTAGGATAAAATAATAGAAGAATTCAGATGTAAGATGAATATGTACTCTTGGTAGATAAAACAATAGACGAATTCAGGCGTAACACTAATATGAACTGTTGCTAGATAAAACAATTGAGGAATTCAGATGTAACACTATTATGAACTGTTGGTGTGATAAAACAATAGAAGAATTCAGATGTAGCACTAATATGAACTGTTGGTAGGATAAAACAATAGAATAATTCGGATGTAGCACTAATATGAACTGTTGGAAGGATACAACAATAGAAGAATCCAGATGTAGCACTAATATGAACTATTGGTAGGATAAAACAATAGAAGAATTCAGATGTAAAACTAATATGAACTGTTGGTAGATAAAACAAGAGAATAATTCATATGCAACACTAATATGAACTGTTGGTAGGATAAAACAAGAGAATAATTCAAATGTAGCTCTAATATGATCTGTTGGTAGGATAAAACAATAAAATAATTCAGATGTAGCACTAATATGAACTGTTGGTAGGATAAAACAAACAAAGAATTCAGATGTAACACTAATATGAACTGTCGGTATGCTAAATCAATATCATAATTCATGTGTAGCAATAATATGAACTGTTGGTAGGATACAACAATAGAAGAATTCAGATGTAAAACTAATATGAACTGTTGGTAGGATAAAATAATAGAAGAATTCAGATCTAGCACTAATATGCATTGTTGGTAGTATGACACATTAGAATAATTCAGATGTAACACTAATATGGAATGTTGGAATGATAAAACAATAGAAGAATCCAGATGTAGCACTAATATGAACTATTGGTAGGATAAAACAATAGAAGAATTCAGATGTAACGCTAATATGAACCGTTGGTAGGATATAACAATAGCATAATTCAGATGTAAAACTAATATGAATTGTTGGTAGTATAAAATAATAAAAGAATTCAGATGCAACATGAATATGAACTGTTGGTAGAATAAAACAATAGTAGAATTCAGATGTAACACTACTATGAGCTGTTGGTAGGATAAAACAATAGGATAATTCATATGTAACACTAATATGAACTGTTGGTAGATAAAACAATAGAGGAATTCAGATGTAACACTATTATGAACTGTTAGCATATAAAACAATAGAATAAATCAGATGTAAAACTAATATAAATTGTTAGTAGGATAAAACAAGAGAATAATTCAGATGTGTCACTAATATGAGCTGTTGGTAGGATAAAACAATAGGAGAATGTATATGTAACACTAATATGAACTGTTGGTAGATAAAACAATAGAGGAATTCAGATGTAACACTATTATAAACTGTTGGTGTGATAAAACAATAGAATAATTCAGATGTAGCACTAATATGAACTGTTGGAAGGATAAAACAATAGAAGAATTCAGATGTAACACTAGTATGAACTGTTGGAAGGATAACACAATAAAACATTTCAGATGTAATACTAATATGAACCGTTGGTGGTATATTACAATAACAAAATGCAGATGTAAAACTAATATGAACTGTTGGAAGGATAAAACAATAGAAGAATCCAGATGTAGCACTAATATGAACCGTTGGTAGGATATAAAAATATCATAATTCAGATGTAAAACTAATATGAACTGTTTGTAGGATAAAACAATATAAGAATTCAGATGCAACACTAATATGAACTGTTGGTAGGATAAAACAAGATAACAATTCAAATGTAGCGCTAATATGAACTGTTAGTAGGATAAAACAATAAAATAATTCAGATGTAGCACTAATATGAACTGTTGGTAGGATAAAACAAACGAAGAATTCAGATGTAACACTAATATGAACTGTCGGTATGCTAAATCAATATCATAATTCATGTGTAGCAGTAATATGAACTGTTGGTAGGATACAACAATAGAAGAATTCAGATGTAAAACTAATATGAACTGTTGGTAGGATAAAATAATAGAAGAATTCAGATCTAGCACTAATATGAATTGTTGGTAGTATGACACATTAGAATAATTCAGATGTAACACTAATATGGAATATTGGAATGATAAAACAATAGAAGAATCCAGATGTAGCACTAATATGAACTATTGGTAGGATAAAACAATAGAAGAATTCAGATGTAACCCTAATATGAACCGTTGGTAGGATATAACAATAGCATAATTCAGATGTAAAACTAATATGAACTGTTGGTAGTATAAAATAATAGAAGAATTCAGATGCAACATGAATATGAACTGTTGGTAGAATAAAACAATAGGAGAATTCAAATGTAACACTAATATGATCTGTTGGTAGATAAAACAATAGAGGAATTCAGATGTAACACTATTATGAACTGTTAGTATATAAAACAATAGAATAAATCAGATGTAAAACTAATATAAATTGTTAGTAGGATAAAACAAGAGAATAATTCAGATGTGTCACTAATATGAGCTGTTGGTAGGATAAAACAATAGGAGAATGTATATGTATCACTAATATGAACTGTTGGTAGATAAAACAATAGAAGAATCCAGATGTAGCACTAATATGAACTATTGGTAGGAAAAAACAATAGAAGAATTCAGATGTAAAACTAATATGAACTGTTGGTAGGATAAAATATTAGAAGAATTCAGATCTAGCAGTAATATGAATTGTTGGTAGGATAAAACATTAGAATAATTCAGAGGTAACACTAATATGAACTGTTGGTAGATAAAGCAATAGAAGAATTCAGATGTACAACTAGTATGAACTGTTGGAAGGATAACACAATAAAACATTTCAGATGTAATACTAATATGAACCGTTGGTGGTATATTACAATAACAAAATTCAGATGTAAAACTAATATGAACTGTTGGAAGGATAAAACAATAGAAGAATCCAGATGTAGCACTAATATGAACTATTGGTAGGATAAAACAATAAAACATTTCAGATGTAACACTAATATGAACCGTTGGTGGGATATTACAATAACAAAATTCAGATGTAAAACTAATATGAACTGTTGGTAGGAGAAAATAACAGATTAATTCAGATGTAACACTAATAAGAACCGTTGGTGGGATATTACAATAACAAAATTCAGATGTAAAACTAATATGAACTGTTGGTAGGAGAAAATAACAAATTAATTCAGATGTAGCACTAATATGAACTGTTAGTAGGATAAAATAATAGAATAATTCAGATGTAACACTAATATGAACTGTTGGTAGGTTAAAACAATAGAATAATTCAGATGTAACAGTAATGTGAACAGTTTGTAGGATAAAACAATACAACATTTCAGATGCAAAACTAACATGAACCGTTGGTAGGATATAACAATAGCATAATTCAGATGTAAAACTAATATGAAATGGTGGTAGGATAAAATAATAGAAGAATTCAGATGTAACACTAATATGAACTGTTGGTATATAAAGCAAAAGAATAAATCAGATGTAACAGTTATGTGAACTGGTGGTAGGATAAAACAATAGTAGAATTCAGATGTAACACTAATATGAACTGTTGGTATATAAAGCAATAGAATAAATCAGATGTAACATTAATATAAACTGTTGGTAGGATAAAACAATAGAAGAATTTAGATGTAACATGAACATACACTGTCGGTGTCATAAAATAACAGTAGAATTCTGATGTAACACTAATGCGATCAGTTGGTAGGATAAAACAATAGAAGAATTCAGATGTAGCACTAATATGAACTATTGGTAGGATAAAACAATAGACGAATTCAGATGTAAAACTAATATGAACTGTTGGTAGATAAAACAAGAGAATAATTCAGATGCAACACTAATATGAACTGTTGGTAGGATAAAACAAGAGAATAATTCAAATGTAGCGCTAATATGAACTGTTGGTAGGATAAATCAAAAGAAGAATTTAGATGTAACATGAACATAAATTGTCGGTGTCATAAAAAAAAGTAGAATTATGATGTAACACTAATGCGATCAGTTGGTAGGATAAAACAATAGAAGAATTCAGATGTAAAACTAATATATATGATCTGTTGGTAGGATAAAACAAGATAATAATTCAAATGTAACGCTAATATGAACTGTTGGTAGGATGAAACAAGAGAATAATTCAAATGTAACGCTAATATGAACTGTTGGTAGTATAAATAAATAAGCAATTTCAGATTTAACACTATTATGAACCGTTGGTGGGATAAAACAATAGAAGAATCCAGATGTAGCACTAATATGAACTATTGGTAGGATAAAACAATAGAAGAATTCAAATGTAGCGCTAATATGAACTGTTGGTAGGATAAAACAAGAGAATAATTCAAATGTAGCGCTAATATGAACTGTTGGTAGGATAAAACAAGAGAATAATTCAAATGTAGCGCTAATATGAACTGTTGGTAGGCGAAAGCAATATCATAATTCATGTGTAGCACTAATATGAACTGATGGTAGGATACAACAATACAAAATTCAGATTTAACCCTAATATGAACTGTTGGTAGGATAAAACAATAGAAGAATTCAGATGTAACACTAATATGAAATATTGGTAGGTTAAAACAATAGAATAATTCAGATGTAACACTAATATGAACTGTTGGTAGATAAAACAATAGAATAAATCAGATGTAACATTAATATGATCTGTTGGTAGGTTAAAACAATAGAATAATTCAGATCTAACAGTAATGTGAACTGTTTGAAGGATAAAACAATAAAACATTTCAGATGCAACACTAACATGAACCGTTGGTAGAACATAACAATAGCATAATTCAGATGTAAAACTAATATGAACTGGTGGTAGGATAAAATAATAGAAGAATGCATGTGTAACATGAATATGAACTGTTGGTAGGATAAAACAATAGAAGAATTCAGATGTAACACTAATTTGAACTGTTGGTATATAAAGCAATATAATAAATCAGATGTAACATTAATATAAACTGTTGCTAGGGTAACACAATAGAATAATTCAGATGTAACACTAATATGAACTGTTGGTAGGTTAAAACAATAGAATAATTTAGATGTAACAGTAATGTGAACTGTTTGTAGGATAAAACAATAAAACATTTCAGATGCAACACTAACATGAACCGTTGGTAGGATATAACAATAGCATAATTCAGATGTAAAACGAATATGAACTGGTGGTAGGATAAAATAATAGAAGAATTCAGCTGTAACATGAATATGAACTGTTGGTAGGATAAAACAATAGAATAATTCAGATGTAACACTAATATGAACTGTTGGTATGATAAAACAATAGAAGAATTTAGATGTAACATGAACATAAACTGTCGGTGTCATAAAATAATAGTAGAATTATGATGTAACACTAATGCGATCAGTTGGTAGGATAAAACAAGAGAATAATTCAAATGTAACGCTAATATGAACTGTTGGTAGGATGAAACAATAGAAGAATGCAGATGTAATACTAATATGAACTGTTGGCAGTATAAACAAATAAACAATTTCAGATTTAACACTATAATGAACCGTTGGTGTGATAAAACAATAGAAGAATCCAGATGTAGCACTACTATGAACTATTGGTAGGATACAACAATAGAAGAATTCAGATGTAAAACTAATATGAACTGTTGGTAGATAAAACAAGAGAATAATTCAAATGTAGCGCTAATATGAACTGTTGGTAGGATAAACCAATCAAATAATTCAGATGTAGCACTAATATGAACTGTTTGTAGGATACAACAAGAGAATAATTCAAATGTAGCGCTAATATGAACTGTTGGTAGGATAAACCAATCAAATAATTCAGATGTAGCACTAATATGAACTGTTGGTAGAATAAAACAAAAGAATAATTCAGATTTAACCCTAATATGGACTGTAGGTAGGATACAAAAATACAAAAATTCAGATTTAACACTAATATGGACCGTTGGTAGGATAAAATAATAGAATAATTCAGATGTAAAACTAATATGAACTGTTTGTAGGATAAAATAATAGAAGAATCCAGATGTAACACTAATATGAACTGTTGGTAGGATAAAACAATAGAAGAATTCAGATGTAACACTAATATGAAATATTAGTAGGTTAAAACAATAGAATAATTCAGATGTAACCCTAATATGAACTGTTGGTAGATAAAACAATAGAATAAATCAGATGTAACATTAATATGAACTGTTGGTAGGTTAAAACAATAGATTAATTCAGATCTAACAGTAATGTGAACTGTTTGTAGGATAAAACAATAAAACATTTCAGATGCAACACTAACATGAACCGTTGGTAGAATATAACAATAGCATAATTCAGATGTAAAACTAATATGAACTGTTGGTAGGATAAAACAATAGAAGAATTCAGATGTAACACTAATTTGAACTGTTGGTATATAAAGCAATATATTAAATCAGATGTAACATTAATATAAACTGTTGGTAGGGTAACACAATAGAATAATTCAGATGTAACACTAATATGAACTGTTGGTAGGATAAAACAATAGAATAATTTAGATGTAACAGTAATGTGAACTGTTTGTAGGATAAAACAATCAAACATTTCAGATGCAACACTAACATGAACCGTTGGTAGGATATAACAATAGCATAATTCAGATGTAAAACTAATATGAACTGGTGGTAGGATAAAATAATAGAAGAATTCAGATGTAACATGAATATGAACTGTTGGTAGGATAAAACAAT
>MJUT01003704.1:0-10745 GCA_002080005.1 Gigantidas platifrons | reverse complement strand
AAGAATTTAGATGTAACAGTAATGTGAACTGTTTGTAGGATAAAACAATAAAACATTTCAGATGCAACACTAACATGAACTGTTGGTATATAAAGCAATAGAATAAATCAGATGTAACATTAATATAAACTGTTGGTAGGATAACACAAGAGAATAATTCAGATGTGTCACTAATATGAGCTGTTGGTAGGATAAAGGAATATAATAATTCAGATGTAACACTAATATGAACTGTTGGTAGGATAAAACAATATAATAATTCAGATGTAACACTAATATGAACTGTTGGTAGGATAAAACAATAGAAGAATTTAGATGTAACATGAACATAAACTGTCGGTGTCATAAAATAATAGTAGAATTCTGATGTAACACTAATGCGATCAGTTGGTAGGATAAAACAATAGAATAATTCAGATGTAAAACTAATATGATCTGTTGGTAGGATAAAACAAGAGAATAATTCAAATGTAACGCTAATATGATATGTTTGTAGGATAAAACAAGATAATAATTCAAACGTAACGCTAATATGAACTGTTGGTAGGATGAAACAATAGAAGAATGCAGATGTAATACTAATATGAACTGTTGGTAGTATAAACAAATAAACAATTTCAGATTTAACACTATTATGAACCGTTGGTGTGATAAAACAATAGAAGAATCCAGATGTAGCACTACTATGAAATATTGGTAGGATACAACAAAAGAAGAATTCAGATGTAAAACTAATATGAACTGTTGGTAGATAAAACAAGAGAATAATTCAGATGCAACACTAATATGAACTGTTGGTAGGATAAAACAAGAGAATAATTCAAATGTAGCGTTAATATGAACTGTTGGTAGGATACAACAAAAGAAGAATTCAGATGTAACACTAATATGAACTATCGGTATGCTAAAGCAATATCATAATTTATGTGTAGCACTAATATGAACTGTTAGTAGGATACAACAATAAAAAAATTCAGATTTAACCCTAATATGAACTGTAGGTAGGATACAACAATACAAAAATTCAGATTTAACACTAATATGAACCGTTGGTAGGATAAAATAATAGAATAATTCAGATGTAACACTAATATGAACTGTTGGTAGGATAAAACAGTAGAATAATTCAGATGTAAGACTAATATGAACTGTTGGTAGGATAAAACAATAGAAGAATTCAGATGTAACACTAATATGAACTGTTGGTAGGATAAAACAATAGAATAATTCAGAAGTAACACTAATATGAACTGTTGGTAGGATAAAACAATACAAGAATTTAGATGTAACATGAACATAAACTGTCGGTGTCATAAAATAATAGTAGAATTCTGATGTAACACTAATGCGATCAGTTGGTAGGATAAAACAATAGAAGAATTCAGATGTAACACTAATATGAACTGTTGGTAGGATAAAACAGTAGAATAATTCAGATGTAAGACTAATATGAACTTTTGGTAGGATAAAACAATAGAAGAATTCAGATGTAACACTAATATGAACTGTTGGTAGGATAAAACAATAGAATAATTAAGAAGTAACACTAATATGAACTGTTGGTAGGATAAAACAATAGAAGAATTTAGATGTAACATGAACATAAACTGTCGGTGTCATAAAATAATAGTAGAATTCTGATGTAACACTAATGCGATCAGTTGGTAGGATAAAACAATAGAAGAATTCCGATGTAGCACTAATATGAACTATTGGTAGGATAAAACAATAGACGAATTCAGATGTAAAACTAATATGAACTGTTGGTAGATAAGACAAGATAATAATTCTGATGTAACACTAATGCGATCAGTTGGTAGGATAAAACAATAGAAGAATTCAGATGTAAAACTAATATGATCTTTTGGTAGGATAAAACAAGAGAATAATTCAAATGCAACGCTAATATGAACTGTTGGTAGGATAAAACAAGAGAATAATTCAAATGTAACGCTAATATGAACTGTTGGTAGGATGAAACAATAGAAGAATTCTGATTTAATTCTAATATGAACTGTTGGTGGTATAAACAAATAAGCAATTTCAGATTTAATACTATTATGAACCGTTGGTGGGATAAAACAATAGAAGAATCCAGATGTAGCACTAATATGAACTATTGGTAGGATAAAACAAGAGAATAATTCAAATGTAGCGCTAATATGAACTGTTGGTAGGATAAAACATTAGAAAAATTTAGATGTAACATGAACATAAATTGTCGGTGTCATAAAATAATAGTAGAATTCTGATGTAACACTAATCCGATCAGTTGGTAGGATAAAACAATAGAAGAATTCAGATGTAAAACTAATATGATCTGTTGGTAGGATAAAACAAGAGAATAATTCAAATGTAACGCTAATATGAACTGTTGGTAGGATAAAACAAGAGAATAATTCAAATGTAACGCTAATATGAACTGTTGGTAGGATTAAACAATAGAAGAATTCTGATGTAATACTAATATGAACTGTTGGTAGTATAAACAAATAAGCAATTTCATATTTAACACTATTATGAACCGTTGGTGGGATAAAACAATAGAATAATCCAGATGTAGCACTAATATGAACTATTGGTAGGATAAAACAATAGAAGAATTCAGATGTAAAACTAATATGAACTGTTGGTAGATAAAACAAGAGAATAATTCATATGTAGCGCTAATATGAACTGTTGGTAGGATGAAACAATAGAAGAATTCTGATGTAATACTAATATGAACTGTTGGTAGTATAAACACATAAACAATTTCAGATTTACCACTATTATGAACCGTTGGTGTGATAAAACAATAGAAGAATCCAGATGTAGCACTACTATGAACTATTGGTAGGATACAACAATAGAAGAATTCAGATGTAAAACTAATATGAACTGTTGGTAGGATAAAACAAGAGAATAATTCAAATGTAGCGCTAATATGAACTGTTGGTAGGATAAAACAAGAGAATAATTCAGGTGTAAAACTAATATGATCTGTTGGTAGGATAAAACAAGAGAATAATTCAAATGTAACGCTAATATGAACCGTTGGTAGGATAAAACAAGATAATAATTCAAATGTAACGCTAATATGAACTGTTGGTAGGATAAAACAAGAGAATAATTCAAATGTAACGCTAATATGAACTGTTGGTAGGATGAAACAATAGAAGAATTCTGATGTAATACTAATATGAACTGTTGGTAGTATAAACAAATAAGCAATTTCAGATTTAACACTATTATGAACCGTTGGTGGGATAAAACAATAGAATAATCCAGATGTAGCACTAATATGAACTATTGGTAGGATAAAACAATAGAATAATTCAAATGTAGCGCTAATATGAACTGTTGGTAGGCTAAAGCAATATCAGAATTCATGTGTAGTACTAATATGAACTGTTGGTAGGATACAACAATAAAATAATTCAGATGTAACACTAATATGAACTGTTGGTAGGTTAAAACAATAGAATAACTTAGATGTAACAGTAATGTGAACTGTTTGTAGGATAAAACAATAAAACATTTCAGATGCAACACTAATATGAACTGGTGGTAGGATAAAATAATAGAAGAATTCAGATGTAACATGAATATGAACTGTTGGTAGGATAAAACAATTGAATAATTCAGATGTAACACTAATATGAACTGTTGGTATATAAAGCAATAGAATAAATCAGATGTAACATTAATATAAACTGTTGGTAGGATAACACAAGATAATAATTCAGATGTGTCACTAATATGAGCTGTTGGTAGGATAAAGCAATAGAATAATTCAGATGTAACACTAATATGAACTGTTGGTAGGATAAAACAATATACTAATTCAGATGTAACACTACTATGAACTGTTGGTAGGATAAAACAATAGAAGAATTTAGATGTAACATGAACATAAACTGTCGGTGTTATAAAATAATAGTAGAATTATGATGTAACACTAATGCGATCAGTTGGTAGGATAAAACAATAGAAGAATTCAGATGTAAAACTAATATGATCTGTTGGTAGGATAAAACAAGAGATTAATTCAAATGTAACGCTAATATGATATGTTTGTAGGATAAAACAAGATAATAATTCAAATGTAACCCTAATATGAACTGTTGGTAGGATGAAACAAAAGAAGAATGTAGATGTAATACTAATATGAACTGTTGGTAGTATAAACAAATAAACAATTTCAGATTTAACACTATTATGAACCGTTGGTGTGATAAAACAATAGAAGAATCCAGATGTAGCACTACTATGAACTATTGGTAGGATACAACAATAGAAGAATTCAGATGTAAAACTAATATGAACTGTTGGTAGGATGAAACAATAGAAGAATTCTGATGTAATACTAATATGAACTGTTGGTAGTATAAACAAATAAGCAATATCAGATTTAACACTATTATGAACCGTTGGTGGGATAAAACAATAGAATAATCCAGATGTAGCACTAATATGAACTATTGGTAGGATAAAACAATAGAAGAATTCAGATGTAAAACTAATATGATCTGTTGGTAGGATAAAACAAGAGATTAATTCAAATGTAACGCTAATATGATATGTTTGTAGGATGAAACAAAAGAAGAATGTAGATGTAATACTAATATGAACTGTTGGTAGTATAAACAAATAAACAATTTCAGATTTAACACTATTATGAACCGTTGGTGTGATAAAACAGTAGAAGAATCCAGATGTAGCACTACTATGAACTATTGGTAGGATACAACAATAGAATAATTCAGATGTAAAACTAATATGAACTGTTGGTAGATAACACAAGAGAATAATTCAGATGCAACACTAATATGAACTGTTGGTAGGATAAAGCAAAAGAAGAATTCAGATTTAACACTAATATGAACCGTTGGTAGGATAAAATAATAGAAGAATTCAGATGTAAAACAAATATGAACTGTTTGTAGGATAAAACAATAGAATAATCCAGATGTAACACTAATATGAACTGTTGGTAGGATAAAACAATAGAAGAATTTAGATGTAACATGAACATAAACTGTCGGTGTCATAAAATAATAGTAGAATTCTGATGTAACACTAATGCGATCAGTTGGTAGGAAAAAACAATTGAAGAATTCAGATGTAGCACTAATATGAACTATTGGTAGGATAAAACAATAGACGAATTCAGATGTAAAACTAATATGAACTGTTGGTAGATAAGACAAGATAATAATTCTGATGTAACACTAATGCGATCAGTTGGTAGGATAAAACAATAGAAGAATTCAGATGTAAAACTAATATGAACTGTTGGTAGTATAAACAAATAAGCAATTTCAGATTTAACACTATTATGAACCGTTGGTGGGATAAAACAATAGAATAATCCAGATGTAGCACTAATATGAACTATTGGTAGGATAAAACAATAGAAGAAATCAGATGTAAAACTAATATGAACTGTTGGTAGAGAAAACAAGAGAATAATTCAAATGTAGCGCTAATATGAACTGTTGGTAGGATGAAACAATAGAGGAATTCTGATGTAATACTAATATGAACTGTTGGTAGTATAAACAAATAAACAATTTCAGATTTACCACTATTATGAACCGTTGGTGTGATAAAACAATAGAAGAATCCAGATGTAGCACTACTATGAACTATTGGTAGGATACAACAATAGATGAATTCAGATGTAAAACTAATATGAACTGTTGGTAGATAAAACAAGAGAATAAATCAGATGCAACACTAATATGAACTGTTGGTAGGATAAAACAAGAGAATAATTCAAATGTAGCGCTAATATGAACTGTTGGTAGGATAAAACAAAATTATAATTCAAATGTAACGCGAATATGAACTGTTGGTAGGATAAAACAAGAGAATAATTCAAATGTAGCGCTAATATGAACTGTTGGTAGGATAAAACATTAGAAAAATTTAGATGTAACATGAACATAAATTGTCGGTGTCATAAAATAATAGTATAATTCTGATGTAACACTAATGCGATCAGTTGGTAGGATAAAGCAATAGAAGAATTCAGATGTAAAACTAATATGATCTGTTGGTAGGATAAAACAAGAGAATAATTCAAATGTAACGCTAATATGAACTGTTGGTAGGATAAAACAAGAGAATAATTCAAATGTAACGCTAATATGAACTGTTGGTAGGATGAAACAATAGAAGAATTATGATGTAATACTAATATGAACTGTTGGTAGTATTAACAAATAAGCAATTTCAGATTTAACACTATTATGAACCGTTGGTGGGATAAAACAATAGAATAATCCAGATGTAGCACTAATATGAACTGTTGGTAGGATAAAACAAGAGAATAATTCAAATGTAACGCTAATACGAACTGTTGGTAGGATGAAACAATAGAAGAATTCTGATATAATACTAATATGAACTGTTGGTAGTATAAACAAATAAGCAATTTCAGATTTAACACTATTATGAACCGTTGGTGGGATAAAACAATAGAAGAATCCAGATGTAGCATTAATATGAACTATTGGTAGAATAAAACAATAGAAGAATGCAGATGTAAAACTAATATGAACTGTTGGTAGATAAAACAAGAGAATAATTCAGATGCAACACTAATATGAACTGTTGGTAGGATAAAACAAGAGAATAATTCAAATGTAGCGCTAATATGAACTGTTGGTAGGATAAAACAAGAGAACAATTCAAATGTAGCGCTAATATGAACTGTTGGTAGATAAAACAATAGAAGAATTCAGATGTAACACTAATATGAACTGTTGGTAAATAAAACAATAGAATAAATCAGATGTAACCTTAATATGAACTGTTGGTAGGTTAAAACAATAGAATAATTCAGATGTAACAGTAATGTGAACTGTTTGTAGGACAAAACAATAAAACATTTCAGATGCAACACTAACATGAACCGTTGGTAGAATATAACAATAGCATAATTCAGATGTAAAACTAATATGAACTGGTGGTAGGATGAAATAATAGAAGAATTCAGATGTAACATGAATATGAACTGTTGGTAGGATAAAACAATAGAAGAATTCAGATGTAAAACTAATATGATCTTTTGGTAGGATAAAACAAGAGAATAATTCAAATGTAACGCTAATATGAACTGTTGGTAGGATAAAACAAGAGAATAATTCAAATGTAACGCTAATACGAACTGTTGGTAGGATGAAACAATAGAAGAATTCTGATGTAATACTAATATGAACTGTTGTTAGTATAAACAAATAAGCAATTTCAGATTTAACACTATTATGAACCGTTGGTGGGATAAAACAATAGAAGAATCCAGATGTAGCATTAATATGAACTATTGGTAGAATAAAACAATAGAAGAATGCAGATGTAACACTAATATGAACTGTTGGTATATAAAGCAATATAATAAATCAGATGTAACATTAGTATAAACTGTTGGTAGGACAACACAAGAGAATAATTCAGATGTGTCACTAATATGAGCTGTTGGTAAAATAAAACAAGATAATACTTCAAATGTAACGCTAATATGAACTGTTGGTAGGATAAAACAAGAGAATAATTCAAATGTAACGCTAATATGAACTGTTGGTAGGATGAAACAATAGAAGAATTATGATGTAATACTAATATGAACTGTTGGTAGTATAAACAAACAAGCAATTTCAGATTTAACACTATTATGAACCGTTGGTGGGATAAAACAGTAGAAGAATCCAGATGTAACACTAATATGAACTGTTGGTAGAATAAAACAGTAGAAGATTTGAATTCAGATGTAAGACTAATATGAACTGTTCCTAGGATAAAACAATAGACAAAATTCAGATGTAACACTAATATGAACTGTTGGTAGATAAAACAATAGAAGAATTCAGATGTAGCACTAATATGAACTGTTGGTAGGATAAAACAATATAATAATTCAGATGTAACACTAATATGAACTGTTGGTAGGATAAAACAATAGAAGGATTCAGATGTAACATGAACATATACTGACGGTGTCATAAAATAATATAATAATTCTGATGTAACACTAATGCGATCAGTTGGTAGGATAAAACAATAGAAGAATGCAGATGTAAAACTAATATGATCTGTTGGTAGGATAAAACAAGAGAATAATTCAAATGTAACGCTAATATGGACTGTTGGTATGATAAAACAAGAGAACAATTCAAATGTAACGCTAATATGAACTGTTGGTAGGATGAAACAATAGAAGAATTATGATGTAACATTAATATGAACTGTTGGTAGGGTAAAACAAGAGAATAATTCAGATGTATCACTAATATGAACTGTCGGTATGCTAAAGCAATATCAGAATTCATGTGTAGCACTAATATGAACTGTTGGTAGGATACAACAATAACAAAATGCAGATTTAACATTAATATGAACCGTTGGTAGGATAAAATAATAGAATAATTCAGATGTAAAACTAATATGAACTGTTTGTAGGATAAAACAATATAAGAATCCAGATGTAACACTAATATAAAATGTTTGTAGGATAAAACAATATAAGAATCCAGATGTAACACTAATATGAACCGTTGGTGGGATAAAACAGTAGAAGAATCCAGATGTAACACTAATATGAACTGTTGGTAGGATAAAACAGTAGACAAATTCAGATGTAAGACTAATATGAACTGTTCCTAGGATAAAACAATAGAAAAATTCAGATGGAACACTAATATGAACTGTTGGTAGATAAAACAATAGAATAATTCGGATGTAGCACTAGTATGAACAGGTGGTAGGATAAAACAATATAATCATTTAGATGTAATACTATTATGAACTGTTGGTAGGATAAAACATTAGTAGAATTCAGATTTAGCACTAATATGAACTGTTGGAAGGATAAAACAATAGAATAATTCAGATGTAACACTTATATGAACTGTTGGTAGGATAAAACAATAGAAGAATTTAGATATAATATTAATATGAACTGTTGGTAGGATAAAACATTAGTAGAATTCAGATTTAGCACTAATATGAACGGTTGAAAGGATAAAACAATATAATATTTCTGATGTAACACTAATGCGATCAGTTGGCAGGATAAAGCAATAGAAGAATTTTGATGTAACACTAATATGAACTGTTGGTAGGATAAAACATTAGAAGAATTCAGATGTAACACTAATATGAACTGTTGGTAGGATACACTAATAGAAGAATTCAGATGTAACATGAATATGAACTGTTAGTAGGATAAAACAATAGTATAATTATGATGTAACACTAATATGAACTGTGTGTGGGATAAAATAGCAGAATAATTAAGATGTAACACTAATATGAACAATTGGTAGAATAAAATAATAACATAATTCAGAGGTAACATGAATATGAACTGTTGGTAGGAAAAAGCAATAGAAAAATTCAGATGTAGCACTAATATGAACTGTTGGGAGGATAAAATAACAGAATAATTCAGATGTAACACTAATATGAACTTTTGGTAGGAGAACCAATAGAAGAATTCAGATGTAACAGTAATGTGAACTGTTGGTAGGATAAAACAATAGTATAATTATGATATAACACTAATATGAACTGTTGGTAGGATAAAAGAATAGAAGCATTCAGATGTAAAACTAATATGAACTGTTGGTAGGATAAAATAAAAGAATAATTCAGATGTAACACTAATATGAACTGTTGGTAGGATACACTAATAGAAGAATTCAGATGTAACATGAATATGAACTGTTAGTAGGATAAAACAATAGTATAATTATGATGTAACACTAATATGAACTGTGTGTGGGATAAAATAGCAGAATAATTAAGATGTAACACTAATATGAACAATTGGTAGAATAAAATAATAACATAATTCAGAGGTAACATGAATATGAACTGTTGGTAGGAAAAAGCAATAGAAAAATTCAGATGTAGCACTAATATGAACTGTTGGGAGGATAAAATAACAGAATAATTCAGATGTAACACTAATATGAACTGTTGGTAGGAGAAACCAATAGAAGAATTCAGATGTAACAGTAATGTGAACTGTTGGTAGGATAAAACAATAGTATAATTATGATATAACACTAATATGAACTGTTGGTAGGATAAAACAAGATAATAATTCAGATGTATCACTAATATGAACTGTTGGCAGGATAAAATAATAGAAGAATTCAGATGTAACATGAATATGAACTGTCGGTAGGATAAAACAATAGAATAATTCATATGTAACACTAATATGAACTGTTGGTAGGAGAAAACAATAGAATAATTCAGATGTAAAACTAATATGAAATGTTGGTAGGATAAAATAACATATTAATTCAGATATAACACTAATATGAACTGTTGGTAGGATACAATAATAGAAGAATTCAGATGAAACATGAATATGAACTGTTAGTAGGATAAAACAATAGTAGAATTATGAAATAACACTAATATGAACTGTTGGTGGGATAAAGCAAGAAAATAATTCAGATGTATCACTAATATGAACTGCTGGCAGGATAAAATAATAGAAGAATTCAGATGTAACATGAATACGAACTGTCGGTAGGATAAAACAATATAATAATTCATATGTAACAATAATATGAACTGTTGGTAGGAGAAAACAATAGAATAATTCAGATGTAAAACTAATATGAACTGTTGGTAGGATAAAATAAAAGAATAATTCAGATGTAACACTAATATGAACTGTTGGTAGGATACAATAATAGAAAAATTCAGATGTAACATGAATATGAACTGTTGGTAGAATAAAA
>MJUT01003695.1:586-12328 GCA_002080005.1 Gigantidas platifrons | reverse complement strand
AGAAAGTAATATTGTTCAATCAGAAAACAAAAACAAAATGACTCAGTCATGGTGGTCATCCTTTAATTTTCAATCAATGTACAAATAATTTGCAGAAGATCCATGATAAAAAAAACATTTTCCTTTCAAGTTTTCATTCCAATGGTTCATTGGTTTCAAGGACACCCCTGCCCCTGGGATCATTCACATCAACATTCAATTTTAATCCACTGACGAGTTTCTGTATAAAAGAGCTTTGAAATCAAATCTGAAAGTAAGAGTAACTGGTATTTATTGTCATTTTCAACAAATTTCAGTGACTTCCAGACTTGTTGGGAGGAGGAAAGCCTGGACAGATAGAACAAACTATTTAGCGAAATCTGTGGCATTAGGCATCCAGTCAGATGGATAGATATCTAGAGACACTTAACATTTGAGGTTGCTATCAGGGTATTAACCCACATCAGTGGCATTAGGCTTCCAGTCAGATGGATAGATATCTAGAGACACTTAACAGTTGAGGTTGCTATCAGGGTATTAACCCACATCAGTGGCATTAGGCTTCCAGTCAGATGTCAATTACTAGTACCTTAATTCCTTGGACACACATATGCATGCCACTCTGTCTAAACCCAACCTTGAATACAGCATATCAGAATCCTGTATAAATACAACTTCACATGTAGCCCCGCCCCCAATATTTGAAATCTTTGTCAAATGTAACCTCTCTGAACTAAATTCCTGAGTATTCTAAACAAAAAAAGTTGGTCAAAATTTGGTTCCATTTAGACAGCTTTCACTGAACTTCTCTTCTCTTTTCGTTGTATAGTACAACAATTCTTTCATAAAAGATTTTATTTTCTTGAAATGACCTTGATAGTTGAACAATTTAATTTGAAAACAAATGCATACAAAAACTGCCTTCACTTTGTATCTAAAACAACAACTTATTTAATCTTGTAAGGATATTGTTGACTACAGAAATAAAACTTTCTGCAGGATACATTCTGCTATGGGATTTACATTTGGCCACAGAAGGCATTAAAGATATTATTGCATTTAGAAATTATGCTAAAGCTAATAAATTTTATCTCAGAGAAATAGAAGCTTTAAATCTCCTTATTTATATTTTATATAAACTAAATCAGCATATAGAAAGAACTACATTGTACCATCATCTGAAATTAGCCAATCAATATACACATTGTAGTAGGAATGAAAACCAAACTGTGTAAGTCAGACTTCAGTTTGTAAAGATAACAATTTAAACCTCAGCTACATTTCAATGGGCTTTGCTTAGGGCAACACATTAATCATACTATGTAAAACAGCACAGATAATTGTTTTGACTACAATACTGTTGTCAACATGATTTGGACAGATACACTAATGTCAACAGCATCCTCAATATGCAAGAAATATTTACAGCTGGATGCTAAACAACAATCAACTATTGTCAACATGGTTTGGATGGACAATATACAATTACAGCCTTCTTCTTTAGCCCAATGGAACATAACACTTCTCAGGTTGACATTTTTTATGTCAACCACCTCAGATGGCAGAAATCGTTTCATTATACCGAACAAACAAGTGCAAAGAAAGATAATTATCCTGCAATCATTACATTTTTCATAATACAAATGTTTGTGAACAGCAACAATATAATTTGAATTACACACACAGACCTGAAAGAGAACACCCTTGAATTGATTTCAATAATGCTTTTTTTCAGCCCTTTCCACTAAACTTAGCAGCTGTTTTGGACTTTTTGACACATTTCTATTGCCTCGGTAAACAACAAAACAAAAATGGATAAAGACAACATCTTAAGATATAACTAAATCGTAACCATAAACTGTAAGTTCTAAGTTAGCATCTGTTGTATCGTACTGTAAACCGGGACGATGTCTCTGACTATTGCAACAATGTCACCAGCAGAAATTGCTATAGTCTTTGAGTAGTACAGTACCGACCTATCCCAAAATGTAACTTTTCAACAGGAAATCCACCACTGGAGTACGTTCAGTAAAGATCTTAAAGACAAGCCATCCTCTCTATCTGATGCTTTTATTTTGGTCGACCCGGATTATTACCCAAACATTCGCGAAATCTTCCACATTCTACTAACCTTGCCAATAGGATCCATACCATGTGAATGATCTTGTTCTGCTTTGAGGCGTCTAAAGCAATGGAACAGAACAACAATGATCGAGGACAGACTAAATGGACTGGCATTATAGCACATTCACAGAGACGTAAATGTTGACAGGGTCAAAATACTAGACAAATTTGATACCGGTAATAGAAGAATTGATGCTCTGCACTTGTAAATTACTTTGCTGGCATTTATAGTATTATGTACATTTATGTACAGACATAAACATTTCAAACATGGTTTAAAGTTTGATTAGTGTATTTGTTAGATCTTTGCTCGTTAGTGTGACATTTAAAGTTTGATTAGTGTATTTGTTAGATCTTTGCTCGTTAGTGTGACATTTAAAGTTTGATTAGTGTATTTGTTAGATCTTTGCTCGTTAGTGTGACATTTAAAGTTTGATTAGTGTATTTGTTAGATCTTTGCTCGTTAGTGTGACATTTAAAGTTTGATTAGTGTATTTGTTAGATCTTTGCTCATTAGTGTGACATTTAAAGTTTAATATTTCTATGTATGTGAAGACAAAGCAAGTAAAAGTTTTGTTTTAAAGTTCGTTTTCTTTTTCCATTAACAGGTTTTGAAATATTGAATACTCGTTTGTACATCTGTCGTAGTCTCTTTTCATTCAGCTATCCATTGATTTGCACTAACCTTGGTCCGTCAGTCATCAATGTACCCGGCTCTCTCTATCAACTATCAATCTGTCTGAATAAGGGTTATGTTTGAGTTATATATCTTATAAATATGATTGAATATCCCCCGGTGAGCCAATCAACTCTTAAATCATGTAGGCGTGTAAGGAGCGTAATGAACATTTTTGGGGGATGCACGCATAGCTTCATGTATTCTAATGTCAATAACTTTAAAAAGAAACACCTACATGTACTTGTGGCTAATTTACCAAATTAGGGTAATAACTACTATCAAAACGTCAAAATTTTAACAAAAAAACAAAAAAAGTTGATAGCTTTTAGGGGGCTGCGGCCTCAGACCCCCTGCCTCTGTAAAATTCCAACCCAAGCTACGTCCATGAAACCAATGAATGGTAAAAATTCACTTAGGCATTTGGTTTTGGCGACTAAAAAATGTATATGGGATCAGAAATGTACAATCCAAGTTGCTATATCATGTAACCAACAGACAGTCTGTCATGTTTGGAAAGGAAATTACTAACACAAACTTGAACTGGTGTTATATATCCATATAAAGTTATGGTAGTTTTAAATTTCAAAATTGATGCAATAGCCAGGACTTGAGAAAAAACACAGAAAGCAATAAAAACATTATTTTATGCATAATTAAGGGGCATAACTCTGGAGTGATAAAAGTAAAATATCTCAAAATCGATATACATGTATATACCGGTATATATTTTATACATATGTAATTATAAACTTTTAATCAAATTAGATACAATGTATATAAATCTTAAAGTAATGCACTGAAACCCATAAAAACATCATTTTATGTATAACTAAGGAACATAACTCTGAAACAATATTAAATACCTTCAAGATTAAACTGTATTTTATTTATCTCAATAAAATTGTAAACTTTGAGTCAAAGTGGATACGAGAAACTTAAGATAATACCCTATAGGAAAGAAAAACATAATTTTACGCTTGATTATAAAGACCATAACTCTGGATCAGTATTCTTCATAAAAATCATGCTTGATCTGTATTTTATAAATATAAATGTAATCTACATATATTAGATAATAAGATATCAGAATTTAAAATATTGACAGAAAACTAAAAGTTACATGCATAATCACTAATCAGCCATGGCAGTGATCATTTTCAGGGTATCCCCTCATCAACTGACTCTTCTAAAACATTGGTAGATATTTTTATTGCTAATATTAAATTGGAGACATCTTAGAATTAAGTAGAACAAAGTCATGTTATTACATGTAGATTCTAGTTATCCCAAGGGAGGACATTACATAAATTGCTTAGTCTGAACACATGTACTGGTATATACATGTAGAAAAGGCAGTCTTAGCAACAGCTCCCACACTGCCGTAGACCATGCAAAGTAAGACTTTTTGTTGTTGCTTTTACTGACCTACCCACCAAAACTGTGCCTACCACAAAATATTTTTTGTAGATTCAATCTAAAAACAATATCATAGCTTTACCCTTTTTTTTTTTTTAATTCAGAAATGTTTTCAGCAGATGATGAGAAAAATAATATGCATTTCTGTCCTACATGTACGGTACAGTGTACCTATGCAAATCTATGATTATTATTAAATTAGGCCTAAAATATTACTTATACATTTACCATATAGCCCCGGTAGATTAGCATTATTTATATAAATGTAAACATCACATTTCTGACATACCTTTCTGTTCTGTAAAACAACACAGGCCACAATATTTGTCTTTTCTCTGTTTTTTCTTGAATTTTAATATATTATTATTTCTAAATTTTGCATGATTTCTAAAATGTTTAGAATTGTTACATTCCGTTGAGTTATTCACGTGGAATATTGAATCATTAGATCCTTGTTGTTTTAGCAGTTTGTAAGTTGGTCTCTCATCTTCATCCTGAGAGCTGTTATCTGATTGGTCAGATTCTATGACCAGTGGCCAAGTTGCAGATTCCTCCTTATTCATGGAATTCACACTGAATTTACATGAAGTATAATTTCACATTCATTGATTATCAATGTTTCACTTTTAACTCCTACAAACACATGATTTAAGAAAATCACCATTTTTTGTTTTATCTTTATGTGTAAAATCCAGCTGACATTTTTTACAATATGTACACAAGTCTTTTACTGCATTGCAAGAAAAATATTTGAAATGTCAATGTTAAAAAAAAACCTATTGGATGGATCAGTCTCATAAAACTGGGTTTTATCTTACATCTTACAATTACCAGCAAACATTCATTTCTTCACATCCAACAAAATAAAATATTTATTGGGTAATCAAAGAAGAGACGAAAAACACGCAATTAAGAATTTTATCTATATCTTATTTAATTATCGTTGAATGTCTGATTTTTTTCCTTCCATACATATAAATATAAAATCGTGCATCAACACGAGGAAAACAAATTTGTTGTACAAAAGTATAAATTTAATCTTTCACGCTTGATTGTGTAATCTTAGAGTTATTATGTAATTCTATACATGTAATCCCTGCATAGTGAATAAGTTTCTCAAGATCATGCAATGTATCCACAAGTTTTAATTGTTCTGTGGTAAAAGTCTATATTCTCTCTTCTATATAAAATATTAATATCTCTATATTAAAAGTAGATACATGTTAAATCCTTTAGGGAAGGAGTATCTATATATAGCTACTAGACACATGTTAAATCCTTTAGGGAAGGAGTATCTGTATATAGCTACTGTTTTATGCATATCATATTAATATTGTTTCATATAAAATGTCGAATTTATCATCATAATTTTGGATGAAAATAACATCATTTCTATTTATGACATTCAAATTTATATAAAGCCATGCCGACCAAACACAGGTTTTAGACAAACACCATTAATTATAAATCCTTTGGGAATAAACAAATTTAATTAGCTGCACAAACTATGACTTTTCTAAATTTTCTTCCATCAAATGCCCTTAAAATAAATATTTAATCATATTTGTCCTGTGTTGAGTAAACAACGATATTTAACTTATTTCACCAAGATTGTGTTATGTAATTGTACATTTTCAATTATCAATACTTGTACCACCTTTAAATAAATATTTACACTCTGACTGCACCAATCAAAAAAAAAGGATTTCATGTTTTCACTCCAGCAATTCACATTCAACAAAGTATTTCTTTCTAATTCTTTAAACTTGGAAAGAATTGTCAGTTTCTTGTCCTACTGTAGATGTCAATACCACGATGCACTTTTTTTTTTTACATTCTTCAGAAATTCATGAATAGGATGTTAGAAGAAAATATTATAGAAATCTTTTCTTTAACAATTGTCTCGGTTGACATTACCGTTTCTCCATTAGGATTTCACAGACCAACATGTGTCTACTTGAGACAAACAAATTTCATTTTCACATATTCAAATTCAATTTCATAATGTAAGCTCATATCAGCCATAGGAAACAAATTACATCAAGTTTATCATCTGTAAAATCAACTGGTTGTGTAAGCACCTGACAGCGTTTTCACAAATTTAATTTCCACAAGCATAAATCTATCTTATTAATATCCTCCAAATATTTTCATTTCATTTACTATGGGTAATGTCTTATCTTCAATTCCACCTGTTCCATTTCAATATGACAACAAAAACAAAAACAAATAATACTAAAAGTATGCATGACATTTATTAATTAAAAATTTATGTCAATTTTCTCTAGCATAGTCCCATTAATTAAAATTACAAAGCCATGTTTTTATAACCTTATAATGCTTCAAACCACGATCCTCTATTTCATTATAAATCAGTCTTAACAATGCCAAGCATCAAAAGGCAAAATAAATAACATTTTCCCATCAAACATTCATAAAGTAATAATACTAATGTTTAATAAAAAAAAAGTTCACTGATAAAGACATCCTTTCAGCATGGCAAAAAAAAATGCATTTGAAAGTGAATAATACATAATGTACATACATGTATCATAAAATGTGTTTCCATGGAAATGTATCTCCCTCTATTTGAAAGAGACATTTGATTTTTCAATTAATTAATTTTAAACTTGGCATAGATGTGTCAAGATTAATATGGTATATAAACTAGAGAAAGTTGATCTGGTGATCACAGATACCCCCACATTCCAAATTTCCCACATTGTGTTAAAGTTTTAAAAGATTTGGTTGAGTTGTACCTTAAATATCATCTGGAAACCTAGAAAGTCCCTATTTTCTAAGAGAAAAAGGGCCATAACTTATGAACGGTAAATGTGAAATACACTATAATCAAACTTAACCTGTATTTTATGGTATACAGCATTGTGTTAAAGTTTGAAAAGATTTGGTTGAGCGGTGCTTTAAATATCATTCGGAAACCTAAAAAGTCCCCAGTTTCTAAGAGAAAAAGGGCCATAACTCAGGAACGGTAAATGTGAAATACACCGTAATTGCACTTAACCTGTATTTAATGGTTCACAGCATTGTGTTAAAGTTTGAAAAGATTTGGTTGAGCCATACATTAAATATCATCCGGAAACCTAAAAAGTCCTTATTATCCAAGAGAAAAAGGGCCATAACTCATGAACGGTAAATGTGAAATACACCGTAATCAAATTTAACCTGTATTTTATGGTACACAGCAATGTGTGAAAGTTTGAACAGATTTGGTTGAGCGGTACTTTAATCATTATCCGGAAACCAAAAGTGTGACGGACGGAAGAACGGACATGAGGATCCCTATATACCCCAGACTCTCGTCGAGTGGGGGTATATAAAGCCTCTCCGCAACAAGAAATGTGTGCATCACAAAATACGCCCGTCTATACAAATAGGGTTTGTCCCCTTCCACAGGGGAATCATGTGGCCAAGTTTGGTCAAGATCCAAATACAGAACTAAAGTTATGTGGAAACGATCCTGTTGTCAGAAATTCTATTTCTAGTAACGGTGACATTGACCTTTGGCCTAATGACCCCAAAATAAATAGGGTTCTTTCCCTCTCACAGGGGAATCATGTCGCCAAGGTTGGTCAAGATCCAATATACAGAACTAAAGTTATCATGCGGAAACGACCCTGTTGTCAGAAATTATATTTATAATAACGGTGACCTTGACCGTTGATCTAATGACCCCAAAATAAATACGGTTCTTCCCCTTCCACATAAGAATCATGTGGCCAAGTTTGGTAATGATCCGATATACAGAACTAAAGTTATTGTGCGAAAACATGTGTGGACGCCCGCCCGCCATACCCAATCACATAATAACGCCTGTCTCGAGATGGGCGTATAAAAAATGGTATGTGTCCAGAGAACATAGAAGCCCTCACTTCCAGTAAAAATAAACTGAGGCAACACTGGAATAACAAGGGCAACGCAAAGCGTGGCGTATCCCCTCGCCTAAAAATTTGACCCGGTGACCTTGACCTTTGACCTATGACCTTGAAAATCAATAGGATTCCAGATTCTCTTAAGGACTAAGTATGCACCATTGAAGGATGTTGATTCGAGCGTTCACAAGGATGTTACGGAAGGACGGATGGACGGACAGACGGAAGGACGGTAGTACTAGTACTACTTCGCTGGCGAGGGGATAATAAAAGGACTATAAACCTCATTTAATTTTGGTCTATGAATTGTGGTCAAAAACCTTGTCTAAAAATCTCAAGACATTCAGTGAAGGGCACAGAAACCAAGATTATTTTACATTTGTTAATTGAGGGACATAACTATAATCATAATTGTGTATGAATTTCATGTCTTGCCAAAGAGAAACTGAAGTTATTTGAGAAATTGACATTTTTCAGCAAATCCCAGGTGGTACATACATGTAGTGCATGCCCTCTCGAAAGGGGAGGTTAACACATGTGTCTGTCACTAGTGGAGCAGGAACTGCTAACCCTTCCAGAGCACCTGAGATCACCCCCAGTTTTGAGTTGGGTTTGTGTAGCTTAATTCTTTAGTTTTCTGTGTTTCCCTTTGGCCATTGCATTGCTTGTCCTTTGATTTTCAGCTTATAATAAGGTAAGCTTGACAGTGGACCATGTCCATAAAATATTTGGAGGGTGGCATGCTCCTGACACCTTTAAAGTGCTCTTTTCTTGTCTCATCCCTCCCTCATTTCTATATAATTTTAGATAATGTTGAAATTCTCATCCTGAATATGCTTTTAATATTTGTCATTGGACCAACAAGCAATCAAGCAAATTCATTGTAACACGAGAAATTCAGAAATGTGTGTGGACAATAGAAGAGAGTGAGACAAACAGAATACCATTTAAAACCACAAATTTGCCATGTACAAATAAGGGACATAACTCTGGTGCCATAAAAAGAATAATATCAAATTCAAACTTGATCTATGTATTGTGGTCATTAATAAACCTTGATCTTGTTATGTGTATTTTCAGACGAATTTGCTTAACAAGAACTTGTTATTGAACAGAAAGTTGAGAAATTTGTATTTTACTGCAAATCAAGGGGCATAATTCCAGAACAGAGGTAGAAAATGCTGGGCCATTGCATATTTTTTATGCAATTTAAAATGTTTAATGTGCATTCAACGAACTAGAATGATGTACATTTGTATACCGGTACTGTTTACACATTTTATACAATCCTGGGGTCCGTTGTTGAACTTGTGATAAACTAATCATATGATTAGCCCTAATTACATTTTTAATTCCTAATCACATACTTAGCTGATGCATTGAATAAATTATGTTGCTAAACTGTTCTTAATCAATGCATTTAATCATTGCATTAGCTAATGATGTGATTAGGAATTAAAAATCTAATTAGGGCTAATCATATGATTAGCTTAATCATAAATTCAACAACGGACCCCTGTTTTGTTAGATATATTTGAAGCAGCCTTTTTTTTTATATATATTACAATTAGCACTACTAAACTAGAGGCTCCCAGGAGCCTGTAATCACTCACCTGGTTTTCAATTTGACATCTAAAGTTGAAACAGAAAATGGGGGTGTTACGCACAATTTTGAAAGTGGGCCACCCAAAGATCATTTCTGAGCAAAAGATTTTGATGTGATTTTTATCTCATAATATTCCTAAATGAAAAAAACTGGCTGAAAAAATCTCGCAAAAAAACCCAGAATATGTTAAACTACTCATTGCCATGTAGCTGAAGTTAAAATTTGAGCTCATTTTGACTTATATTAAAGCAGCAATGGACAATTGAAGAAATCTCTATTTTCAGTAACAGCAGCCATCTTGAATGGAGGGCGAGGCTGTCAGACACAATTTTGAAAGGGACCCACCCAGGGACCATCCCTGCCAGGTTTGGTTTAATTTNTTTAGCATATTTGTCAACTGTAATATTATCTAAATTCTGTGAGAATACTAACCAATTATTTCCTAATTTTGCAAAATACTTACATGGTATAACTTTCCAATTAACTAATTGATTACTAACAAGTCTACTTACCCAAGATGCTTTAAGAGATACAAAGTAACTTTGAATATCGATCATTTTAAGGCCCCCTTTTCCATGTTTCCCTACTACAGTGTTTCGTTTTACTTTATCAGGTTTATTATTCCAAATAAACTTGAAGCATTTTTTTTTCTATTTTTAGCTTGGCGGCCATCTTGGTTGGAAGTCGGGATCACCGGACACAATTTTGCAAGGGGGCCATCCAAGGACCATTCCACCAAAGTTTGGTTCAAATTGGCACAGTGGCTTCAGAGGAATTGACTAAAATGTGAAAAGTTAACAGACGAACGGACGACGGACGTTCAGTGGTGACAATAGCCCACATGACCCTTTGGGTCAGGTGAGCTAAAAGGTATTAAAATTTTTAAAATTTGATGAAAAAAGGGCAATAACTCCAAGATGGGTAATCAGATATACTTCAAAATTGCAGGGTATGTAGATCTTGCTGTGCTGATCATTTTTACCCCATGTCAGATTTTTGATATTATTAACGGTTTTTGAGTTATTACCCAAAAACCTGCATTTTACCATATGTTCTATTTTTAGCAACAGCGGCATTGTTGGCTGGTGCACGGCATCACCGGACACAATTTTGAAACTAGACACACTAGTGATGATTCTGATCAACTTTGGTTTCAATTGGTTTAGTAGTTTCAGAGGAGAAGAATTTTGAAAAAGTTTACGACGGACGACGATGACGGATGCCAAGTGATGGCAATAGCTCACACGACCCTTTGGGTAAAAAGAAAATACAATTGTAGAATGGACATATTGTAAAAATAAGAAAACATATATAGAGACATAAAAAAGTCATAATGGATAGTGCTTTCAAAGACAAACTTTTCACATCTTTTAACAAATTACAAAATACAATTCAAGAGTATGAGGAAAAGAACTGTGTTCAATTATATAAACGGACATCTAGAAACATTTTGGAGAAAAAGAATCAGGAACCAGATAGTGTAAATATGGAGCTGAAATACTCATACATAATTTTTTCTTGTATCCATGGAGGCAGAAACTTTAAAACAGTTTCAGATGGGAAACGACCAAATCAAAGGTAAATGATTCTAACTTGTGTATTACTGTAATAAACTGTAGCTATTTACTATCATTTCCAGTTTCCCATTATCAAGGATTTATAAAGTCAATTTGAATCCTTCCCCGTACTCACGTATTTTTTTTTCACAAAAAGTAATACATGCACGAAAAAAAAACAACCTATAAGTAGTTCATTTATTAGAGAAAAATGACGAAAAAGATACCTGCATTCACCCCTTTGAAGTAAATAAATTTTCAAGCAATCAATCTAAATTTTGATAATAAAAAAAACCTCTTTTTTCAGTACATTTGTGATAAATTGTCCAATGAATATCAAAGTTTGTAAGACGAAAGATCAACAAAAATTGTTTGTCAAATCTATCAATGACAATCATACCCATGACATAAACCAGACTATGTATCAATGACAATCACACCCATGACATAAACCAGACTATGTATCAATGACAATCACAACCATGACATAAA
>MJUT01003686.1:17380-32546 GCA_002080005.1 Gigantidas platifrons | reverse complement strand
ATGAGTGGAGGTACGGAAATGGTGGTTGGCGCTCCCACTGTAATAGTCGACCCCCCATTGATAGAAACAAGTGCCTGTGATGGCAAGACCCAAATTACATTGACTTTTTCAAATTCGTTAACTGTTTAAAGTCATCAAAAAGGCTATTTTTCGTTTAATATTTGTGGAGTTCTACCTACTTTATCGTAAATTACTTCTTCTACATCCGCCGTTGATATGTTGTAAAACGTTGACTTGATTGAGGGTGCAAGACAAATCGGCATTTGGTTTCGATCCCGGTTTCCATCATCCATGTTTGTTTAAGAACTACCCCTTTCAAATAATCCATATGTTATCGAATAAAAATATTGACACACGCATTTTCAAATACATAATGTACCATCCACGATTTTTAAGTAGGAAATATTACGAAATCAGAAAATAATTTGTGACAGTGCAGTGATACGAGTAGCTGCGGAACCGTAGCCCTTTATGGTCCCTTTTTTCGGTTGCCAAATAGATGTATTATTTTAATTTACTGAATAAAATAAAATATTTTAATTTTTTAAAACAAAACAAAGTTGCTATGTATTATTTTTTTATGACAGTAGATACTTTCGGATTTAAGTTGGCTTACACATCCGGGTAGTATGGTGCCCTAATTCTCGCAGTTATATAGACGCGAGAGCGACGCGAGAAATTGAGCATCAGTGTGTAGTCTATGTGGGGGGTCTACTGACGTGTTCTACAGTAATGAGGACTAATCGTCCTCTATAAAGACATTCTTTTCACATTGCTGGGAACTGCACCGTTCAATACATAAACAATTATTCGGCAACCAACTGTAAATCGCCACCAACTTGAGAAATGCAGGGCAATGATTGTTTACTCTAAACAGTGTCAGTGACAGCGATCATGAAATGCATGACGTGACGTAGCAATACTTGTGTGACGTAAACTATAGCGAATGTCATTTTTTAAATAAATTAATCGTTTCATATAAAGAAGCTGTACGGATTCCTATTTTTTGTTTGTTATTTTTAAACTGGATACTTATTTTTTATTCTAATTAATAGGCTATTTCCGGTCATTCTCTCCGATTGTCCATTCTATGCTGAAACTTAAAAACCACTCCCGGTTGGTATTGTTAGTATATTGATTCATCTCCTTACACACATGTTGCTGTTTAGCTCGCATCTTGCGATGCTCGCTATTACACTTCAAACTATAGATTGAGTGACACGAACCCCAACTAAAGCAGGTGGTGAACTCAAGTGCTCCGGAAGGGTTAGTAGTTCCTACTCCACTAGTGGCACCCGTCGTGTTACTCTAGTTACATACCCAGTGAAAAGTCATACACGAGGAAAGGACCGGCATGTGCCTACGCCAAGTGGAATATATCCGTGGTCATTTGTGACACAGATGTTCCGTAACGGTTAAGCTATTCATGGTGGTGAATATAAAGCGTTCGAAGTGATGACTTCAACTTAACCAGAAGGAATCCTTAGTTCAGTAGCTTCCTTGTTAGCAGCAACCCTCTATAGGAACCACATGCTCCGGTATATCGGATCAACTGAGAGATGCATACTCCATATGCAGACCCTACTGTAATCTTGCTACATATAAAGGGAAAGTTCACAATTGGAAAAGCGAAATCATCGCTTTTGTCCTACAGTTTCCGTTCTTAATCGCCACTCCCTGTCAATTTCGAGTCGTTGGGCAAGGTACGAAGCAGAGTTATCTGTATCTGTGGTATCCTTTATTTCAATCTCCATCGAATAGATGTGGTCGACAATATCACTAAACCTAGAATTACTTAGTGAAAGGACATCATGTATAAAGCGGAACGTGAAATTTCAGGATCAGGGCAGCTTTTTTCGTTTTTCTTGCGAAGGCCCTGTAAGAAGTCTGCCTCGTACGAATAAAGAAAGAAGTCGACGGGAAGAGGATCACACTGTTTACCAATAGGTATGCTGACTGTCTGTTGAAAAGCACGTTCACCAAGCATAACATTTTGATAATATCAGTTTGAGAAACTTTTGTGGTATAATCAGAGTGTTTTTGTTTTCTTTTTATAAAATAAGATCTGTCCTTTCCTATGACAAGGTATTTGTATCTATGTTGGCCATTCTTTTAAATGAAGCACATTTGGTTTTACTTTTTTCTTAAATGCACCTTACTGCATTAAAAAATCGATGTTCACTCCCCCCACCCCACCCCCCCTCACATTCAAAAGAAATAAAAACAGCTTTCATTGTGAGTATATCCGCGTGCATTCGGTGGTATTATAATTTCCATACTCGTCTTGATCAAACTACAATCCATGGTCGGATAAAAACAAAGATGATCAAATTGGTATTTACATGTACCACTTCTTCGCTAAGCACGTGACATTAAGAAGTAAAATCAAACACAACTAGATAATGTGAGGACCATTCTATCAGTAGGTATGCATATACACAGAAACATACGTGATTTGAACATTAAATTGACTTAACATTGGCAAAAGGAGTATTTGGAGAATATTAAAGATGCAAAAATCACGTGTAAAAAATGTTGTTTGGTCAGTAGTGGCACCAGTCATGTTATCCATAGTCAAAATATGTAAGCTGTTCCTCCAGAATCTAATTTTCATGTTTGGTTATCTTGTTAGCCAGCAATATCCAGAAGTTCTGAATAGGAAACACAGGCTCTAGCATATCGTATCAACTGTAACACATATACTCTATAATGCTTGAATAGTTTGTGTGTCCTGTTGCAAGGCTAAATTGTCCAATCCTATCCATTGCGCATGTAATTTCAGGATCAGGGTAGCTTTTTTCGTTTTTCTTGCGAAGCCCCTGTAAGAAGTCTGCCTTGTACGAATAAAGGAACAAGTGGACGAGAAGAGAAGCACATTGTGTATCCATAGATATGCTGATTTTGTGTTGAAAAGCACGTCCACCAAACATAACATATTGTCGAGCATTTTGATAATTTAAGTTTCATAAGCTGCTTTGGTAGAATCAGAGTGGGTTTGTTCTTTCTTTTTATAAAATAAGATCTGTCCCTTCCTATGACAATGTATTTGTATCTACGTTGGCCATTCCCTTAAATGAAACAAATTTGGTTTAACTTTTTCTTAAATGCACCTTACTGCATTAAAAAATCGATGTTCACTGTTCTCACCCTCACATTCAAAAGAAATAAAAACAGCTTTCAGTGTGAGTGTATTCGCGTGCATCATATTCGGTGGTATTATAATTTCCATATTCGCCTTGATCAAATTACAATCTATGGTCGGATAAAAACAAAGATGATCAAATTGGTATTTACATATATTATACTTTATGCAAATTTCTAGACTATTGATACAACGCCATTGGTCGATTAGAAAATGGTATTTTTCACTAATTTTACGAAGCTCCACCTTCGTATCAATACCACATCCTGTAGCTCCGCCTTCTTCTAGCAACGGGTGGTATTCTGTGTTGGTAACGGGTGTTATTGCAATACCACCCTCCGACCGGAAACAGTCTATTCCGTCAAAGTTTTTAATTTATTTTTACAAATAAATAAACAAACAGACGGCAGTACGCTCTTGTGCATTCAGACCACATTAACATGGCTTTTGCCGACATAACCGAAGATAATATTCAGGATTTTTTTTACACACGAGGACAGTAAAAAAACGAAGAGACAAGTGGGCCGGGCTGTAAGGATATTTCGTAACTTTTTGTTAAATGAGAACGTGACGACCGAGTTGGAACGTTTGTCCAAATCTGAGCTAAATGAACATCTGAGAACATTACACCATTATTACAGTTGTTTTTATTTCCTTGTTAATTAAAAGTTTATTAAATTAGATATTGTAATTTAGTTCTTAGACAATTACCTTAAATCAGAATTAAAACAACACACACCATTGACAATGTAATACCAGAGCATTCAGTATAATATAAAACATGTTTCCTTTCGTTTCGGGTGTTATGGTAGATTACCACACTCAGAAAACAACAATATCACCCTCGACTTCGTCTCGTGTGATATTGGTTTTCTGAGTGTGGTAATCTACCATAACACCCTCAATTAAAGGCAGTATGTTTATAGTACCACTTCTTCGCTAAGCACGTGACATTAAGAAGTAAAATCACACACAATAGATAATGTGAGGACCATTCTATCAGTAAGTATGCATATGAAAATAGAAACATACGTGATATTCTAATACAAAGACAACATCAACATTACATCAAAAGGAAACTTGCTTTCATCCTTGAACATTGTCGGTAACCCACAGATGATCACCATCCGAATACCCTCCACTTATTACTTGATTTAGTGGGGAGTAATAGAAGCATGACCTGATGTGGATTACCGACTGTAGTCCGTGCATAGCTGAAAGGGCGTCACAATAGCTCACTTACTTCTTAAATACCAAAAGAGTGCATTGTCACAGGATTTAAAAATATCATTTTTCGTTGTCAGGATGTATATATACACCTCGCCAAAAGTTAAGCAACACCCGATTATTTTTAAATAATATGTTTTCAAGGAATAAAACAAATAACCAAAACATCTATTAAATGGACTGGGTTTATGATTTTATTAAACAAGTAAATGCATTCTATGTACACATTATAAATTTTGACATTTTAAAGCTTGTTTAGAAGAGTAATACTCAGGGTATGTAAAATGGCAGTGAAAAAACTCAAAAAAGTTTCCCCTAAATCTGACATTTGTAACAAAATTGTTTGCTTGTTTACAACAAATCATGTTTAGAACTCGAAATTAACAATTTAAGACTACATTTCAATACAAGTGTGGTCAGTAACGCATGTAACCTCCACGCTTCCGGAAAAGTTCGTCAACACGTAGTCTCATGCTTTGAACAAGGTGGCGTAAAGTTCTCAAAGGTATACTTTGCCATTCTTGGACCAAAGGATCACGCAATGTTTGTAAATGCTGACATGCTGGAACCCGATCATTGATTTTCCGTCCATTATAATCTCATAAATGTTCTATAGGGTTCATATCTGGTGACATTGCTGGCCATGGAATACTGTCAATTGACTCCTGGCGCAAATAATCACTAAGATCTGTGCTCTGTGTGATCTAGCATTATCGTCCATATATAACGGTCTTGTTGCAAGACGATGATTGTCAAAATGAGACACAACGATATTCCGGATGATGTTGTCGCGATAGTTTTGACCTGTCATGGTATCGTTCAGAACGTAGAGGTCCATTTGCAGTCGAAAGAAAAACAACCCCACACAGTGACACCTCCGCCACCAAAAGCTGTTGTCCCTTAGATGCGTTGTTCCCTATATGATGTATTCTTTGGTCGCCACACTCGCATGCGCCAACAATATGGTGTCGAAGGAACTTACTCTCGTCTGACCAATGAACTGTACGCCATTGCCTCAAATTCCCATTACGATGGTCACGTGATCACTAGTGTCGAGCATGACGATGTCTTCGAGTCAACAAAGATCATTTGATTGCTCTTCTGGCTTTTAAACGTACGCAATTGAGTCTGCGGCTAACATTTCGTACACTCACACGGCCATGAATCTCCCAGTTGTCGCGTAATCGACGTGCAGTCGAAAATGGACGACGACGAGCTGATTGCGATAGTGCTCTGTCATCTCTGGATGATATTTTACGTTGCCTACCAGAACGATCACGTTCTTTAGCGGTCCTTGCTTCTCTATGGCGCTTCAAAAGCCTGGATAGCACACTGTGTGACACCCCAAACTGATCGGCAATTCTGTGCAGACTCAATACAGTATTTCGCATGCCAATGACTTGCCATTTCTGTTCAACTGTTAACTTACGTCTGGGAATCATCAATATGTGAGTATGAATGGCATACACCGACAACAACACCACGAGAAACAGGTTACGTTTAATTGCACGAAACTTGCAATGCGAAATCTGATGGGTTGCATAGTAAAACCGGTTTTTCATACATAAAGAAAATTAAATGGCTAGGTGAAAATTGACCTGTCGATTGAGAATAGATGAAAGAATAATATGGTAACAAAAAAAGAACAAATTTAATTTTAAAACAAAAAAATATTAGCAAAATGATATAGGTGTTCCTTAGCTTTTGGCGAGGTGTATATATATAGCGGATGTACAGTGTTATAAAATATGAAGTTTTTGCATGAGGCTTAGAATGAGGTAAATGCGATGTTAATGCAAACAAATTACATTAATCCATGGATGTTTATATTTTGAATTAAATGATAAAATTATACAATTATTCCTTGATTGCCCCTATTGATATTTGATCTGTCAACAGGAAGTGAACTGGATTGATAACTAGTTTCGCAAAGCTCAACAGGTAACATGAGACAGGGGTACCAGAAAAAGCTATTACTGTTCGTCAGTGACAGTATATAACAAAATATTATTCAATCAATACAATATGAATGCTAAAATAGAGCAGGTACAAGATAAAATAACATATCAAATCTGCGTCTCGGGCTGAAATAGGGGTCTCGGGATAATATCCGGGCTAATATGGAAAAGGTCATGTATTATTCACTATATATCAGACCTGATTTGCATGGTCATAATCTCCAGACCAGGTTGAAGCAAATGAGACGCATACTTTCACTGAGAGTGGCAGTAAATCTTGTGTAACCACGCCACTTTTATTCAAGTTCCTATTACAAGCCAGGAAAGTGAGCGATCATTTTAGAGGTATCGATTATGCCTCTTTTCACGATTCATCTGTTCGCTTTTGGAACTGTTCAGTCATTTGCATTCTACAGATCGGTAGTTTTCGCAAGTTTTTTCGGTCCACCCCAATAATAAAACCTTAGTTTGTTTCTTAAGGTTTAAGGTTTCATGACCTGATTCTACCTTGAATTTATAGAAAAATACATAAAAATGTACGTGAGTGTAAGGTTGCATATTTTGTCAGATATTTCTTTAAGCTTATACAAGTATTTTATATTCACTGAATAGTTTCTTGGTTTTAGAGTCGTTAAAGTGAATACAAATTAAACTTTTAATTATATTCAAAAACAAACAATTAATGTGAAATTCTATACTGAACGAACATGTCTTCACATAGAAAATCGAACAGATCAAAACGAACATAATGTTTTTCACCTTACAGTGATAAAGGAAAAACAACCCGAGATTTCGAAAAATGGTCAAAAAGTGATTAAGGAATTATTCAATGTGGATATTAAAGTACGAACAGACTTGTCTTTGAACGTGATGAGGAAATTATACACGGAAAACAAGAATAAAAGTACCACTGTCACCAGCGTAGACGTGTGTAACAGCAATGATAATATAGAGGAAAGTACAACCTCTGCCGAAGATACTATACAACACAATACAAGTGACCATGCTTCAATAAATACCACTTCGCAAGGAACTAGTACTACGGACAATATGACATTGATGATGACTGCATTCAACACAGTGTCAAAGTGCGTGTCAGGACTACAGGATACAGTCAATACTTTAATGAAAGAGAAAATATACGACGTAAATAAGCAATTCAATCTATCTGAAGGAATTGGTATAGTAGAGGAGCGTCAAAAGATGATTAAAATGGCAGACCCGTCAAATTTAGGATGGCAAGTCGTCCAAGAGTACGAAATCAATCCCATAGCGGATGACTCGGAAGACGAGAAACGGATGAATAGATCATTGTCGAAAGCTGAAAGAAAATCCAAGTCGGAGAAGGCGAAAATGCGTGCAAGGACAACTCCGTGCAGTAAAGAACGTTCGGCGGCGGAGAATAATGCTGGAAAATACAAACCAGGGAGGTGTTTTACCTGTGGAAAGTGAGAACACAGGAGCGATAGCTGTCCAGATTCTAAATAATAAAGTACCTTCTTGTCACACTTTAATAGTCAGATAGATTTATATCGGAGGCTGATAAATACGACTGGAACAAAATCAATTTGTCCAATACCATTTTTTTTTTAATTGTCAGGTCATTCCAACGATAGCATATCACAAAACATAACCGTCAAGGTTGATCCGTTTGTTAACAGCACAATTGAAGTACATGAATCTATAACACCAGCAGGGAGTTTAAAAAAAAACAGGTTAAACGAATGGAGATTAATATTGTTGAGAATGGTTACAAAATACCGTTTAAAAAAGAACCAGAGCAAATTTGCATTAACAAATATTTTGAAACTTCTGAAATTACAAATTTGCTGAACAAAGGATGTATCAAGGAAGTTTCTACAAAACCGTTAATCCGCTTACGGTAGCGTTTAGCAAATCGAGCAAACCTCGATTAGTATTTGATTGTAGACACATTAACCCTCATTTACATAAATATAGATTTAGATATGAAGATGGCAAAGTTACAAGAGAAATGTTTGATGTAGGTGATTTTATTTTCAGTGATGACTTCAAATCTGCGTACCATCATATCGAGATTTTCGATTTGATTGATTTGATTTAATTGTTGGTGCTTAACGCCACTTTCAGCAACATTTCAGCTATATCATAGTGACCAGTTTTAGTGGTGGAATAAGCAGGAGTACCCGGTGAGAACCACCGACCATGGGCACGCAACTTTATGACTTGCGGATGCGAATCGAGTGCACACTTTTTGTAATTTACAAAGCTGGGCACGAACCCACGCCGTATTGGTGATTGGCTTGTATGAGTTGTTAGGTAATCCAACTACCTAACTCATTGAGGCATCCGACCCCTTCGAAATTTTCGAAGAACATCAACAATATTTAGGCTGCTCGTGGTTTTTGAAGGAAAAATACGATATTTCGTATTCGCTGTTCTCCCTTTTGGTATTTCTACCGCAAGTTATATTTTTTTTTAAGTTTTGAGAGAGGTTGTCAAAGATTTCAGGTATAAAGGCAAAATAATCATTGTTCTTAGACGATGGTCTACCGAGAGAAAATGGTTGGAGGTGAATGACCAATTGGAAAATTTGGATTTTTTAGTTGCTCACGACAAATGTCACTGGTCGCCTTGTCAGAAATTAGATTGGCTGGGATACTGAAAATGGCGTTATTTTTGTCAATGAAGAGAGAATTCAGAAACTCGAAAAATGCTTAACTTGCGCCCTGTGTCAACTCGAAAAAGGGAACATCTTGTTTCGAGTTATATATTTGGCCAGTATTGTAGGTCTGCTGATCTCTATGCACACAGTGTTTGGTGACACAGTTCGCCAAAGTACTAGATTCATAAATGCCTGCGTTTTAGGGAGAGCGCCAGGTTTGAAAGCATGTTTGAGATTAACACGAAATGCTTTAACAGAATTGCATTTTGGGACAATAATTGTAGGTTATTGAACTCCAAAGGTTAAAAGAAATCAGTACAATGACAGTCAGTAATATTTCGGATTGTGCAATATTTTGTGACGCCTCAGATGTAGGCTTTGGGGGTTTTTCTTAACTTAGATTCTCATTTAGAGAACATTGAAACATTCGGTAATTTGACCGAATATGAAAGTCTTGAATAGGAATGTTGAACACATTCTTATGGTAGGTAGCAAGAAAACGACATTACAAAGAACTGCTACAAAAATTCACTATTTATGAATCACAAAATATTCAATTGACTCCTTATTGGATTCCAAGAACACAAAACGATCATGCTGAACAGTTGAGCAGAGTCATAGATCCTGATGATTGGGGTGTTAGACATTCTTTTTATATTTTTCTGAATGAATTATGGGATAAATGTACCATAGATAGATTCCCATCACACGATAATAATCACCATGAAATATTTACCTTGAATGTATGGTATCCAGGAACTGAGCAAATTGATGCCTTCTCTCAGTTTTGGGGAAATGACATGAATTGGCTGGTACCACCTCCTAGCATGATCACAAAAACATTAAACAAGCTTAGACAAGATAAAGCGAAGAGAATATTAATTATCCCTGTTTGGAAATTTTCACCTTACTGGCCAATTATACAGAAAAAAAGGTATTTTTCATGAATTCATTAATGACGTTTACTATTTACATCAGAAAGATTGCATTTTTACAGGAGCTGGTAAAAACGGTGTTTTTGCAAATAATCCATTAAAATTTAGAATGGTCGTTTTAAGAATTTACGAACACTAACAAGTCTTAATTCTCTAGCTTCAACAGATAGAGTGTTTTATTAAAGAACATGGTTATAGCAATTTACCCGCAGACCCCATACATATTGATTTGTATATTACTCATTTAATAGACAGTGTTCTCCAAATGTCATTAACATTGATATTTATGCTATAAAATGGGCCCATGTATTGAATAGTTTTTCCGATCCAACTGAAAAGTCATTTATTTAATCACTTCAAGAGTCAGCCAAAAGGATGAACGGCAAACCAGTTAATAAGAAAGATCCTGTTACAAGTCAAATGATTATTGAATTATGTTCTCAGTTAAAGATTTGGATGATTTAATGATTGTCAGAGATTTAGCTATGATCGTATTAAGCTTTGTCGGATTTCTTCGTTTTGTTGATTGAAGTTCTTTTAGGTATAATGATGTCACTGTTCATGATCATCTTTTAAAGCTAAAGTTTGTTCATAGTAAAACTGAGCAATACAGACAGGGCAACGAGTTGTTAATTTCTAAAGGCAATACCCTGGCCTGTGCTGACAGTGCTGAATTTACCATTGTGCTTAGGTGTGCTTAAGCGCAGGGCCCCGTTGGCCATGGGGGCCCATCTTCCTACCAAAAACAATGTTTACGATGGATTTTTGCTTATGTGGTGCAATTTTAAAATGTTAACTAGTCTTACATTTCCTTAGCATGTATGCCTGAGTGCCTGTGTAGGACTACCGGGTCTACCTCCTTCAGGGCCCAAGCAAGAGGCACCATACCTTAACTGGCACAGGGCCTCATTTGTCCTAAGTCCGGCACTGCCTGTGCAATTTCTATTTTTAGACATTATGTCTCTTTATCTAAATTAGATTTGAGTTTCGATTTTTACATTTTCAGACCTATTTATAGGCATAAGGGTATAGCCAAGCATATTTGTAAAAACACAAAGATAACTTACACGGTAGCTAGAGATATTTTCAAACGAGGCTAGCTAACACAGAGAAGAATAGCAAACCCATGGAAAAGCACAAACGCAGTTTTATTTAAAGTATGCTATATAAACATATTAAAAGTGGGTTGTGTTATAATGATATCTGTTTTTTTGAACATAAATGACCTTCACATGTACGCCAAATGATGAAAATATCTACCAGGAATTGAAATTAACCTACTTTAAATACAATGTTTATACATAGTAGTAATTGGCGGTAAATCTCCAGAATTTAGAAATCTGGAAGTGATAGGCCAAATCAAGGTTAATTAACTGTATACATGAATTATTGCAACAAGTTTGACCATTGTGTAAACTACAATACAAATACTAAAACAGAAGGTGAATGTGTTTGAATTGAGACACAGACAACCATGAATACATGTAAAAGAACAGAAAGCATAATAATAAACTACGGCTAAGAATCACAAATAGGTTTAAAAAACAGCTAGTGGTTATCTTTGTGAAACTGTGTCAGCAATAATTCTGAAATGTTAGGTTCATGCAGAGGGAACGCATGAACAACAAAATATACCACACTGTCGAAACAGTTCTAAAATATACCACACTGTCGAAACAGTTCTAAAATATACCACACTGTCGAAACAGTTCTAAAATATACCACACTGTCGGAACAGTTCTAAAATATACCACACTGTCGGAACAGTTCTAAAATATACCACACGGTCGGAACCGTTCTAAAATACCACACTGTCGGAACAGTTCTAAAATATGCCACACTGTCGGAACAGTTCTAAAATATGCCACACTGTCGGAAAAGTTCCAAATCGTAGAAAGAGGCAAAATCGCTACCCTTTAATTTTACTTATATTTAAAAGCAATCAATTATTATAATATTTTATATACAGATCTATACTAGGACGTTAAATGCAAATAAAAATAAAAACATCCTATCTAAATCACGACCCCAAAATATAGTCTTTATGTGGGAATCTGTAAATAATATAATTATATTTTAAAAGTTAATTTATTCAAGCGAATTGTGATGTGAAATGTTTTTTTTTTAAAACTTCATTTTAATGAGGTTTTTTCCCCTTTCATTTAATATATATATTTAGAAAGCAAACGGAACTTAATTCATCCCATGTTTTTAATGGGGTTAGGTTTACTCGATCTTTGGTTTTATGTGTAATGTTTTGTATGTCGTCACTTGTCTTTTTATTTTGTACCATTGTGTTGTATGTCCTTCTTCAATTAATGGATTCTGATTACCTCCTTTGATATCTTCAAACTGTTCATAAGTATTTTCAATCATCACTGGAAATAGCATTGAGCTCACCTACCCTGGACAGATAAATCTCTCTCAACATCGCATTGAGCTCACCTACCCTGGACAGATAAATCTCTCTCAACATTGCATTGAGCTCACCTACCCTGGACAGATAAATCTCTCTCAACATCGCATTGAGCTCACCTACCCTGGAAAGATAAATCTCTCTCAACATGTTCCAATGATGTGTGTCATCTATATACACTATTCTTGTGTATTCCTTAGGTAGAACAGAAAGTCTCCGACAACAAGTATAGCTTCGCAGTTGTTTATATTTCTAGTTCATATTTCCAATTGCTGTTTCTGTATATCTTATTCATATTTCGAAATTAAATTCATCACTGAAAATCACATAATATATGATATACTCTGACATTCAGTGCCAAGTGGGTATATCTTCTAGACAATCTAATTAAACATGTTTTTCTCCCTTTTTCTTCTTCATTAATAAATTTATTTATTTATTTATTTATTTATTTATTGGCGAAACACTTTGCATCGTTAATTTAACGTGAGGCCATCGTAGTGGTGATTGCATGGTAATTGGATTTATAGCTACCTATCACCACTAACGTTGTGAGTTCGAAACTCGCTCAGGTGAGGTGTATTCGATACAACATTATGTGATCAATTTTGTCAGTGACTTTGGGCAGGTCGGTATTTTTCTCCGGAAACTCCGGTTTCATCCACCAATAAAACTGACCGCCACGATATAACTGAAATGTTGTTGAAAGCGGCGTTAAATACCTTAATCTCCCTTGATTTATCGCCTAAGAAAAAGAAGAAACGCAAACAGATCCAACAAACATCTAATCTGATCTTAATGCATTATTGAAGATAACGAATGAAAAAGATTCAAGGTCTCTATAATTATCATCACATATTCATCTACTTTAACACCTCTGGTATGTTTCTCTACATTGTTGTCAAGGTAATTATTTTCTAGTTTATGTTTCTTGTTTTCTGTTTTTCAGTATGTATTTATGTTTTCGTTGGGGACCCATTGCAAGGCAACATTTCCCCACTCCATGGTAATACAAATCAACGTCCGAGTAGAACCATCCCAGTGCTTTTATCTATAATATCAGGATTAGCGTGTGTAAATATGAACATAGCTTAAATACTGCTCAAACAACAAACATCATTGATATAATAACCTAGAAATCGCTCAGATATGTGCCGAGTAGGCATATCCTCAATATAACTCTTCTGTTGTGTTCCTCACGTTAAACAAAAAAGCTTCATAACAAACAAATCTTTGTAATTTGCATTGTATCTATTTCTTTTTCTGTTAATTGACTCGTCGTTGTTTAACCTTCAGAGGTCAGTATTTTTGCGCTGTGGGGTATGATCAATTTGGTTGTTCATGACGACAACGATTGTATCTGCAGTAAATCATATATGGTAATACGTTACCACTGGGATGAACTTTTATTTTTAAATGATGTTCTGATTGCAACAAGGAGAGGGGTGGATTGGGTCGAAATATTTGTCTTGTAACGGGCCATCAGCAGCCAATCTGACCAAACAGCTAGTTATTAAGATCTGCTGCAAGATTTCCTTTACGGGCAAGAACTGTGACATTTTTCTGTCACAAGGAATTCATTAATTATAACACAACGTAAGGCGACCAGAACAGTTAATAATTACTCCCTTCCCACAACCGACTGCCTCTCCCGAGAGCAATTGTAGGTTAAAATGGAGAATCAAATTTTTATACCTCAATGTAGTGTCTGTTTCTAAATTCAGTATGTTGTGTTCTGTTTATGTTATTCGTATTACTTGTATTCAGTTTAATACAGTCTCGTCCTGAATATAGCTGAAAAATGGCTCGCTGGACGTTAAACACCAATCAATCAATCAATCAATCAATCAATCAATCAATCAATCAATCAATCAATCAATCAGTTTAATACAACCAATGTATACGAGTTTTTTTTTTTAGTAATTTATTCATTTGTTTGTAATTTGCATAAGAGTTAAAAGTATAAATATCGCCTTCTTTTACAAATATACTTAAAGTAAGTTTGAAGATAACAAAGAGGTAATTAGAAGTCGAAAGACCGAGAAGGACAGCAAATGTATTTGACAAATAGAAAAAACAAACAAAAAGACAAACACTGGTCTTCTAAATACTACACAGAAAACTAAGATTTCCCAGTCAGCAGTTTTCTGTCCTAATAATTCTTTTGTATTTCTTTTGTGGGAAATTTGTGCTACCAGGAGTTTAGTAATAACTACAGTCTTTCAATCAAATAGAGGTTTATTTTTACATCAATAGGTTTGTTATTATGTCATAAATTTTATCACCGTTTGGGATTTTTCTAATTAGATTAGTGGTTATAATATACCCCGGAGGGAAGCCTCGTATATATGAATGGGTTGTAGGAATGTATTTTATGTTGTACAGATGGTCATTTTATTACTAAGATGGAATATTAACAGTGTAGAATATATTTGCCATTGGTAATTTTATTGTTTAATACAGTTTCCTAGAACTAAACAGTTGTAAATATTATTCCATACTTTCGGTTAAGGTTGGGGTTTTTACACCACTTTCAAAAATATTTCAGTTATTTCGTGGGGGTCAGCTTTATTGGTGGTGGAAACCGGAGTATACGGAGAAAACCACCGACCTGTCGCAAGTCACTGACAAATTTGATCACATAATGTTGTATCAAGTACACCTCGCTTGCTCGGGATTCGAACTCACAACGTTAGTTGTACATTCAGTCAGATAAAGGTACAATGCCTATTTGAGTCAACAGTAGAGAAAATCACAATCTATACTACACAAAACAACACCAGTGAAACGTAAATCATCAATGAAATATAATAAAACATGATCGAGCAGTAAGTACTCCCACAA
>MJUT01003686.1:0-11748 GCA_002080005.1 Gigantidas platifrons | reverse complement strand
CCCCCCCCACATTTAAAAGAAACAAACTTTCAATGCGAGTATATCCGCGTTCATCACATTCGGTGGTATTATAATTTCCATACTCGCCTTGACCAAATAACAATTCCATGGTCGGATAAAAACAAAGATGATAAAATTGGTATTGGCATGTACCACTTCTTCGCTAAGCACGTGACATTGGGAAGAAAAATCAAACACAACTAGATAAAGTGAGGACTATTCTATTCGTAGGTATGCATATAAACATAGAAACATACGTGATGTTCTAGTACAATGACAGCATCAGCATTACACCAAAAGGGAACTTGCTCTCATCCTTAAACATCGTCGGTAACCCATAAATGTTCACGTTCCGATTACTCTCCACCCATTACTTGATTAGTGGAAAGTAACAGAAGCACGACCTGCTGTGGGTTACCGACCTTGGTCCGTGCATAGCTGAAAAGGCGTTAAACAGCAATGGCTCACTTACTTCTTAAGCACTCTCTCTCTCTCTCTCTTACAATACCAGATTAAATTGACTAATTAGTGTCAGCACAAATAAGATAAACATCTAATTAAACATCAGTTTGTTTCTTCCGGATTAAGGTTCAGTACGAGAAACTCAGCAAATATACATACAACTATGATTTCATAAGAATGTTTCCATCATAATACTAAAACCACATTTATGTTGCAAGGTTTAAGAAATGAGCCCATGAGCTGATTGATACCAGTTGACATATTTAGTGTATCTAGCTATCTAAAATTTATAATATTTGTAGAACGAATGTGTTAGGTATGGTGTTCATAATGTAACAAAAATCGGGTCGATACTCCAACAATGATGGAATATAATCCAGTGTAAATTCAATTCACACAAGTTTCATGAATAAGATGCCTCGGCTAGCTCAGATATCCCGATTATTGTTAACAATTTCCTATAACAGGGTTCGGCCTGTGCTTTCGCTCCAGGACTTGTGGACACTACATGTATCCGGTATCAAACACAAGAATAAGGGTATTTTATGTACTATGTCAACCAGTTTAACGCGACTTGGTGACAAGGTATGAATGGACTGAAAGTATACGATCAGGGTATCTTTTCACAATTTGTAAATTTGACCATATGATGCAAAGAGTATTTTTGGGATTTGTTCCAAGACTAAGTCAGCTATGTGACTAGGTCTAATATCTCCAAATGTCTAGAAATGCAGTACAATTTTAGGAACGTTATGTGTCAGATAGGACCGAACTTTCTTGTTTTGTGTATGCGAGTTGAAACCACTAAGTCACTCTGGAATAACCATATTGGATGGAGACATTTTACTAGTATATTGGATATCAGAGGGTATCCTCTGATTGCCAAGCTAATTTAGTTCTGTAAGGAAACTAGAGTACCAGATATCACCTCTAAACGAACGATCGCCAAGCTAATTTATTTCTGTAAGGAAACCCGGGTACCGGATATCACCTGTAGCGTAGGCTCATCTAGGACAAAATTAAATAACGGTACTTGTATTCCGGAGCTATTAATCAAGACTTTTACATAAATTATATTTTATTACACAAAATTCACATACATGTACATAAATCAACAATTAAAATGTCAGTAATTACGTTGTTTATTCAAACCTTTAATTGATCCTTAATCAACAGTTATCAATCCTTTGTCTGAAAGTATCTCAATTATAAAATTAACCACGGATGCCGACTTGTGTCCCAATTACCCCAAAAAATAAGTTTATCACTAATTGGATGGAATTGTACATTAACTGATCCCAGTGCATTTACATTTCTACTTGCATTACCCCTCAAGATTGAAATTTCACAATATTCCTACCTATACGGACTACTATTGAAATTACACAACCCAAAGTCTAATAATACACTATTTGACCTCCGTTAACACTCGAAATTTAAATTTTCCCAAATTACGCGTTTCTTTATACGTGAACTTATGGAAACTATGCAATCTATATGTCGTGAACTATCCACTCAGTTTTCGGGTTTATTTTTCATTCATATTTTTCCCGGATTAAATGTACCCAAATCTCGTATATCATATATGAAAATATGGGAACCATATAACCCCGAACTTTCAGATACTTAAATGTTTAGATATGTCAAAAGTGAAATTTACATTGGCATGTCACGAATAACAAAGAAGATTATGATGAACAAACAAACTTCCTTTAAGAAAAAACCAAGATAATTTCTTAATCAATCAAAACAGGAATTGATAGGATTCGTAATAATATTGACACTCGTTTTCAAGGGGAAATGTATGCATATCTTACCAAAGAATAACAATTCAGCGTCTGCTTCTAGAATATTCCAAATAACACTCACGATTTAAGTTTCAATTAAATTTAAAGTAATAAAATACCGGGTAGCGCGTTGTCCATCTCCGACTGATTTTAACCAAAGAAAAATACACAAAATTTTAATCCATGAAGAAAATGTTTCTTAGTTCCTACCAAAGATGTTTCACCTTCAATTCCCCAGTCTAGAATGAACAATTTTCAGCAGACCAGCACGAGCTAATCGGAGGGCGCGAAATATTCCAATTTCTCTAGACTTTCCCATTTAAATTATTGAGCCTAAGAAATCCCCTTCATTGGATTGGTTGACAGAGAAATTCCATTTATTTGATTGGCTAAATAAATATTTCCGAATATACTAAGGGTTCTTGACGGGTTGTTTTAAATGTAACGTTCCGGAAATCAAGAGGCCAAGTAGGGCAAGATTAAAAAAGTAAAGAAACAGCGTAAATAGTAAAAAATTGACCCCAAAAATGTTACACTAATAAGCATATCTGACACATCTAATTCTATCAATGATTTGATTGATTTGTGCTTAACACCAACTTTAACAGTGTTCTGATCGCAAAATCCGCGGTCTGGATATGAAAGGTCTGTAAAGTCAATATACGTATATTGTCGGCAAATATATAATTTATTTGAAGAAACAGGCGAACTTTTTATTCCTGTTAAAGGAATACGATACAGTAGCAAGGGCAGATAATTACTTTGACATTGTAGGATAATTTGGCGCCGAAATTGACGATGTCTAGGTTTGTCATGAAAAATGCACGGTTTTTGTTCTGTAGCTAAAAAAAAACAAGCACATGTACCCCCTTACTTTTTGCTAAAATTATAAATAAAATCATTGCGAGAATATCATGACAAAATATCAAGAAAATATCAATTGGCATTTTTTTCTACATGCAAATTTATTCATGAAGAAACCACTAAATAATCCATATTCCACAAATAAGTAGAATTTTCGGACTACTTAAATCTATTATTGGTAGTGTACATGTTGAGCATCTTTGAAGCTATTGTAAAAAAACGGACGCAAGTATCTTTTACCGTTTTGAAATTGTGATATTTTCTTTACTGCTATAAAAATTCGTATTTTAAAAATCTGTCGAAAAATGGTCGAAATTCGATCATAAATATCTCGAAAACTAAGTCATGAAGGTATATCTTTCTTTGCATATTTGGAAAGAGCATGTCGATATTGACCAAATCACAAATTTTCATGAAAAAAATCATTTGGCAATCCCTACTGTATCGTATTCCCTTAAAAGACGACTACAAATTAATTTTATATTTACCGACAATGTACGTATATTGTTTTATACTGCAACCTCGTGCATGCAAAAAGAAAAAAAAAAAAAAGATTTATTAATACACACAAAAAGTACACACATTGGACATCTAGTTTGGACATTGGACATCTGGTTGAATTATCCACTGAATATCGACAGCTTGGACCGTGTTCAAGATATGTTTATATGTATTACGCTTGACTCTATATCAGACATGTGAACCATTCTAAATGTACTCCTGGCTTACCCACTGTTGTTCCTTAACCCATTTAACCTCCTGTCTGTATATTTTGTAAATAGTCTTGTTATGTTATTATTATGTTGTTATTTTTCTCTGTACCATTGTATTTGGCTGTATGAGAATAAAGATATACAAAATGTATATTGGACGTATTTAAAGGTGTGTATATGTTTACCTTTATATGTGCAGTAAATGCTCTGAGTGCAGTATAAATAATTATAATAATACATAATACCGCGAACATTGTTTCAGTTGATCTTATTTCATTTTCAGATTTAATCTGCCTATTATCCCTTTCGTTTTCATGCTTCGTTACACTTTTTTTTTTACCAATTTGTGACATTGTCACGTCCAATTTTTTATTTAAATCTTTATCAAAAGGAATATCTAGAACTATTGGGGCATATCTATGGTAAGCAGTTTTTACATTTATTCTATCGACGAGATATCTTGTAAAGGCAAATATATTGTAAAGCCTTTTTAAATATATCATTAAGTACATGATATGTGTTGCTTCATTGCATAGCACATAGTATCTAAGAGTGAGCATAGAGGCTGACTTGATATGAGACAGCATGATCTGTCCGAGTGTAGTGACATTTCTGCATGAGCACGACTGCTTCAATGAGCTAGCAAACACGTGTTACTCTTACACAACGCAGTCATGTCATTATCGTCATCATCATCTTGTGAACATGTAACTTGTTCATGCCAAGACCTATAGCTAAAACATGACAAACTATGCAGTAAGCAAATATCAGGAACCCACTGACTGTAAATGGCATAAATATAAAAACCGCTTTCCATACCAACTGTGTTTGTAGTTTATACCTTCCTGTGACTGGTTAACCATTATACAATGTAAGCATTTTAAAATATTGAAAATATCATTAACGCTGGCTGTTTAATATTTATAAAGTTTTGTATAATATTGAAAATAATGTTCCAATGAATATTTTATAAGCTGTATTATATATCTGACTTTCGCTTTCGTACTTGAAAGCATTACAACAACTGACAAACATACTTAACTTAACCCGTCAACACTCGAACAAATTAAGACTGTTTCGTCTTTCATAAGACAGTCATTAGAACTGAGAGAGGGAGACTCATCAGTCATAATTGCAGTTCATGTTATTGTATTATTTTATGTAGTCATGTATGCTTTATTTGTCTTGTCTGTACATGTATATTATGTAAATTGTAATGCAAAAACCCAAATGGGTTACTTGTGTGCATTAATAAAATAATATAAAGTTATTGATTGACCAATGGATTTTTCCGCAGATTTGTGATGTGAACTCTTATTATTTATTGTCGAGCACATATCTACGATATCATAGTATTAATCCAAATTTTATCTTTTAACCTTATTTTCTACTTTCACTTTCGATAACATTGAACACAATGACAATGTATTTCGAAAGACACGTTCATACATGATGTGTCACCTATCATTATTTTAGTGTAAAATGACAAAGTACATGATTGTGTACGCCAATTACGTTACAGAAAAGGGGGGATGTGTTATTATATACCATATACAGAAAAGATTCCTGATACGTGCTAATCTGAGTCACGGGTCACTGTGAGTAGCATGTGTAGTCTATTTTTATCTTGGACAATAATGAGCGCCCTGATTGGATGACCGATTTAAAACACACTGAATCCGCATGGTTTAGCAAGGTTACTCAGGTCAATATAGTTTATAAATATAGAATCTTGACAATCTAAAGGAAAGATGCTATGTTATATTTATTCATTTGTTTGATTCTGGAATATTGTTGATCATTGATTTAAACAAGAAAAAAGGGGGTGAATTTTACAGTTAAATAAATGTTATGTATCGACAGTTTAAAGAGAAAAATATAAATTTGTTGCGACTAAAGCTTAAATCAACGTTAAAAATTGAACAAATATCAGTGGTTTTGTAAATGAGATTTATTATAAATAGAAAATCTGAATTTATTATTTATTAATTTATTATTAATGGAATTTGAAATAAAAACACAGGACCGGACTTTAAACAAAAATAATAATCCAGGATTAGTTTTTTTATTAAAAACAATCCAGGACCCCTGTGTCCATGAATTTTTTTTTAAAAGTTAAATAATATGAAATATTGACATCCACACTTGCCTTTTGGACAGCACATTTCTGTGTCCACACTTGTTACTTTTACACCATAAATCCCCCTTTCTTTATAATATTCAATTTAATTAATAAATTCAAATATTATAGAATTATTGAATATGTAAGTCATTGTTCCTGGATTTAATGGTTTGTAACCTAAAACTATTACTTTCTTAGGAAGGAACCATTTATTTATGGTAGAATTTCCATTTATCAGAATATAAGAATCTCTAAATTTTAACCTCATAAGGTATCGATATTTATCACCAATGTCATTATATATATGTGATGTTCCAAATATCCAATATGTCTTTTGAATGATCCTCTATCAAATTGTGTTTCCAATGTGTAGTGAAAATCAAATTTGGTTCCTCGAACAATTGTGTCTTTTGAATGGTTCCTTTTCAAATGTTTTTTTTTTTCAATATGGGTTGAGAATCCAATATGGTTACCAAATCTATTATATCATATTAGTGGTGTAAACATGGAAAATAGTTTAGGGGGAGAAATACTTTAAAGCAAACAATAGTACGTACTGTACATGTGCTGAAATTGGATGCTCAAAACATTTATTTTTATTAAAGTGCAGTCAGTCGCCTTAGAACATTATGTTATATTAACTTATTAGAAATATATTAATTTTTTAATGAAATGTACATGCTTGATCAATACATGGTACTTCCACCGGTGTAACTTGGGCCAAATATTACCGAGGCATGCTGTCTAAGTTGTTCAGCCCTCCAGAAGCAACCGACATGTTAAGTAAGGAAAATGCATTGTATCGTCTTAAAATGAGTATATATGGCCTATTTGAATCATATTACAATACAAAGGACAAGGTGCAGTAAGGGGCCGATTTTGGCCCCCACTCAGATCTTTATACTTTTTTATGTATATTGCATCCTTATGACCTTATTTTGTCTTAACACAAAAATTGGAATGATCCATTGATGCACATGGCTGCAATGGGGGCGCCAAAAAGGGAGATAATTTGCCTATTTTTGGGAATTTTAATTTTTTCGCATATAGCCCGATTTTGTTCCCTTTTAATATATATCTGCTTCTAGTGATAGTGACTACTGAATCAATATTTACTAAACTTCAAGTTGTGTATATCACAACGTGAGTTTTAATTATCTTTTTCTTTCCAAAATGATAAGTGTAACTATGGTAACGAGAACCTGAGAGAGAGTACAAAATATATACAAATATATACACTTGAAGATGTTCATGAGTCGCTGTATCTGTTAACATTTTTATTCATTCAGTTTTCATTATTTTAATATGTTTTTTATTCTATGAACTAAAACGATTGCCAAAAAATGAACTTGGATATTCATGGATTATACAATACTTCGATATTTAGATAATGAAAAAAGTTTTGGCATTTAGTTTGTAGATTAGTTTTCCAGTTATAATTTCAATATATGCTTTGTTTCTTTGTGATGTCCTTTTGATGAGAAACAATATTTTCCATTCCTATTGTTTTTATTTTCCCAGCAAAATTATGAATTTTTCAGCATTCCTCAACTCTGTTCTTGAATTTTCTGTATCCATCCGACTCGATCCGAGTTCGCAAATATGTCGCATCCGTACCGTTACGGGAATTGTTTTAGTGACGTTGTTTACAAAAATGCGATGAAAAATGTTCAACATTTCCATTTTTAAATACGAGCGCAGAGGAGAACCAAGTTCATACATCACTGAAACATTAATATGAGTAGGCATGGCCTATAGAGAGGACTTTATAAGTATTTGAAATTAAATGATACTAAAAATACCTTTACATTTTGAGTATAGGCCCTATACCTAATATGAATATTGGCTCACACCTTTATACAAAGCATTGAAAAAAAATATGTTTTGACTTGGTAAGAAAACAAACATGAACTAACATCTTCTAGCTTGTAACTAGATGTAATACTTTATACAACAGAAGCTGTTCAACCTATTATAATTTTTTTTTCTGATTCTTGTTAGACTTGAACTAACATCTTCTAGCTGGTAACTAGATCTGTAATATTTTATACCACATAAGCTCTTCAACCCATGAAACATTTTTTTCTGCTTCTGGTTAGACTTGAACTAACATCTTCTAGCTTGTAACTAGATGTAATACTTTATTCCATAGAAGCTCTTCAACCTATTAAACATTTTTTGTCTGATTCTTGTTAGACTTGAACTAACATCTTCTAGCTTGTAACTACATGTAGATGGAATACTTTATACCACAGCTCTTCAACCCATAAAACATTTTTTTCTGCTTCTGGTTAGACTTGAACTAACATCTTCTAGCTTGTAACTAGATGTAATACTTTATACAACAGAAGCTCTTCAACCTATTAAACATTTTCCTGCTTCTGGTTAGACTCGAGAACTAAATCTTCTTATAGTTTGTATGTGAAGAAGCAGGGTATAAGAATAAAAAATATTGACACATTATGGAAAGCATTATCAAATACCATCCACAATTTTTTTGTGTAGGAGAAATTAGGGAAAAAATTGCCCAAGCTGGTGAGTGATGCAAGTTTGTGTTTACACAAGATGTAAAAATTGTATGCGAAATTGACATACAATGTAGAAGTATTTTTTTTAATTTATTGAACGAAAATACAATATTTTATTTAATAAAAACAAAAAAAGTTGCTATTAATTTATTTAAATCTTTTTCATGAAAGTATTTACTTTTGTATCTATGTTGACTTTACACATGTGGGCTTAAATGTCAGCGCCTACATATTTTAGTCTCCTGTGAGGATTCCAGAAATAGTCGATCAGCTTACATGTACATTTTTGTACATGTACAATGTAGATACACCATGGGTGGGACTAAAACTAACTTGCTCTGAATTTTAGTCCCACCCATGCTAATCTATACATACACAACCATTTCCCATACAGTAACTAAAACATACAACTTGGCATTACATGTACATTCAAGGAGGTGTATTTTGTAGTTCATATATTCTGACCATGCAAACCCATGAGGACACATGTATTCACAGTACTTCAGTGTTGAAATATACTTATTTTTTAGTTTTGAGTGTGTAAATGGATATTTTTTGTATAGTTTTATTGTGAACGATTCATTGTATATTTTGTGATACACATTACAATAGAAATGATCTCACAATATACTAAACTATGTTAATTCATGCTACATTGTATGTTCCCATTAATTATGCATTAGAAGACATTAAATAAGACCTAATACCTAGATATTCAGCAAAAATTACTTCAAACTGTCCAAAATTTGTAAAATTATGATTGTTGACTTTCAGGTTTCTGTTAATTCTTATGACCTGCAACTTTAATTTTCTTCAAAACTCAATAAATGTATGTTTCTTGACAACTTTTGTTATGTTTCTTGTTAGTCGGATGCACAAATGCACATTTACAGTAAATTTATACTCTAAAATACAAAATCCACATTGACAATTTGAATAAATAACAGTAAATGTCCACAGTGACAAATGCAATTTTCTTGGGATCACTAAAATGACCTGGTTTTAAACTACATAATTCTGAAATAAATCTGCTCTCTATAGTCTTATATTGTTTCATATGTACATTTTTACATGTGTTCTAACTATAACTACCAAAATTTATGAGGAAAGATGAGCAAGATTAGAAAATTTTCAAAAATGGTACCACCATACAATGTATATACCATATTTAAATCGACTAAACGCTGCAACATGAAATTGTTAAAATTCTTAATTTTAGTAATCTTTTTCAACATCATATGCCCATTAACTACAAAAACACATTAAATCTACCATAATTGTAAAGTCATAAATAAGCATAAAATTATATTTCAATACCCTCCTGTGCATGTGCATCTAGTGTATGGGGAAAATTTTCCAAAATATTGCATAATAATCATATTGAAGCCATAACATGACACCTTGATGTATTTTGTAAAATTTTGGTGTGGAAAATGTCAAACTGGATCTGTTGTGACTGTCCAAAGCCAATTTGAGCATGGTACAATAGCAATGAAATTTAAATTTCTCGATTTTTGCCTAAAAGGAGTAATACATGTACCACTAAAGAATTCTCCATAGCCTTCTATGTTAAATAAAATCTTTTTGAGTTTACAGGATTCATCTTAAGTTTAATCTAAGCGACACTCATATCTCATGGAAGGGATACCTAATTGGAAACTTAACTCCGAAAATCAACATACAAGAAAAAACACAGTCCGAAGATGTGTACCGTCAAAAATCCTACATTCACTTTCGATTTAACACAAATTCAACTGGTTTCCTTCCAATGCAATCAATTTTTTATTTTAAACCACAAGGACATCAAATATGGGCTAAACATTATCCTAAAATCTGTAGGCTTCTGCTGACATTCAGTATTTTGCAGTATCTAATAGGGTTTATTTTTTATCCAACAATGTAGGAATCCATTTTGTGTTCACGTACTACATTTTGTACTTTCCCATACGTTCTTTCCGACTGGTACCCATGTTTAGTGGTATTACACCTAGACGCGAGACCTACGCGAGAAATAGAGCATCAATATGTGAGTCTACCTGGGTGGTCTACAGTAATAAGGACTAATGTCCTCTATTAAACATTTTTTTCTGCTTCTGGTTAGACTTGAAGTAACATCTTCTAGCTTGTAACTAGCTATATATATATATATCAGTATGTGATCGAGTCTACCTGGGTGGTCTACAGTAATAAGGACTAATGTCCTCTATTAAACATTTTTTTCTGCTTCTGGTTAGACTTGAAGTAACATCTTCTAGCTTGTAACTAGATGTAATACTTTGTTTATATACCACATAAGCTCTTCAACCCATAACAAAAAAATTCTGCTTCTGGTTAGACTTGAACTAACATCTTCTAGCTTGTAACTAGATGTAATACTTTATACAACAGAAGCTCTTCAACCTACATTTGTATGAAAAAAAAAATTCTGCTTATGGTTAAACTAGATACGATAACCCTCATTCCTCTTGTGCTCCATTTATTCAACGTATGGGAGCAAATTAAAATGTTCGTTCCGTGACTATTTCAAATTTCTTTTTGCATATCTGGTCGTAACTTATTATTCCCTACAATTTTTAAGTAATGGTGATACGAAATAAGTGTTACAATACCTGTTTCTACCTTCACGATTTATTTCGTATTCGGAAATTGTTTCTTGTCCGCCATGACACCTTACGTAGACTCTCGCGATGGGCGGAGCCTATCCATATATGACAGAAAGAAGATTTCATGCATTCAAATTTTCAGATGGATATAAGTCTACCATTGATTGATGCAATGTTTACTTAACACCTCAAGGTTTACCTAAATATATTTATCTTTCACCCCGTTAATTTTTCCAACCACTTACTGTAAGTTACAACGGAATTAGGACAAAAAACCGCCCGGTGTGATTCACTCCGGGCGTTGCGTTGAATGGGACCGATTCGTAACCCTAAATGGAGCACAAGCGGAATGAGGGTTACGTTATCATATCTAGGTTAAACTTGACCTAACTTCTTATACTGTAGTTTGTACACATGTGAAGAAGCAGGGTATAAGAATAAAAAATATTGACACATTAGATGGACAGCAACGAAATCTAGCCTTCTAGGTAATACTGGACCAGAAAGATGCACAAGTGCATGCATGCCTAACAGCGATTACATGTAGGATTACAATTTTAATAATGGGACATTTTCTATAGATATTCAGAATTTCTATGGGCCATTCTTTAACATTCTTTGTAAATAGTTCTGATTTCAATGGGACATTTTCAGATGGAATATGTGATA
>MJUT01003680.1:478469-504843 GCA_002080005.1 Gigantidas platifrons | reverse complement strand
GTACCTAAATATTATTATTACGGTCCAAGACTGACACAAATACTACACGCTCGTCTTCGTATGAGAAGTAGTTCTCTAAACGAACATTTGTATATAAAAAATATTATTGATAGTCCTAATTGTGTTTGTGGAGAGATTGAATCTACACATCATTATTTATTTAAATGTCCGAAATATACTCTTCAACGAAATAGTCTTTTTCGAAAGCTATTGCAGCTACTGAACATTCGACCTTCGGAAAATTTACTATTATTTGGCAGTCCAGACCTTGATATCAATTCAAATACTATTGTTTTTACGACAGTGCATAAATATATTTCACAAAGTAAACGATTTTTATAAATTCATAAAACTCAGATACATCATGTGTTTTTCTATCTAGAGTGCAACTTACAATTTCCTTTTTTTTTTCTCCTTCTTCCTTTAACCTTCTGTTATTTAAACAATGTTAAATTAATTGAGTATGTTTTAATGATTATTTGCAATTTATCATGTGTTTTTTAGGAAACGGATTAATATAAGCGTTACGCTTGTTTCTGAATCCTATGTTATATTGTATTGTGGAAAAAAATGTAATATGTAATTCATCAATAAAATATGTTTAAATCAGCCTTGCTTCTGTTCTCCTGTGTTGTAAATTCTCCCCGCAAGTTAATGAGTCTGTGATTTTTAAGCTGCAACTTTCTTAATCTGTGACACAGTAGCGATGATGATGATAAGAAGTGGTAAACTGTTGATGGATAATCCATAACAAATTTCAGAAATTTGATATCTCCTTAAAATTAGGATGAATTTTGGCGTTCGACCACTTTATATTAATTTTACTTTCCAATATTTTACTATGTGTTTACTTTGTGAAGGTTATGCCAGGAATGCGTCGTGTGCACTACATTAGATATATATTTATTTGTTGTATACTCTAAATTAGATATCTATTTATTTGTTGTATACTCTAAATTAGATATCTATTTATTTGTTGTATACTCTAAATTAGATATCTATGTATTTGTTGTATACTCTAAATTAGATATCTATTTATTTGTTGTATACTCTAAATTAGATATCTATTTATTTGTTGTATACTAGTACTTAGTAATTGGACATAAATGAATCGAATCGGTGGTGTAATGGTTAGCGTGGTCTTCTCGGGTTTGGTAGATCATGAGTTCGAGCCTCGTCATGTCAAACCTAAGATTAGAAAATTGGTATTTGTTGCTTTTCCGCTAAGTACTCATCATTAATGAGTAAGAGCAAAGACTGGTTAGTTCGGAATCAGAATAATATGTCATAGTTGAGCGCCATGCATGCGCTTTTGTTTCAGTGAGGTAGTACTATAAGAATCCAACTCGGCGTGTTGGTCTAGTACAAAAGCGGACATACTCTCATAAATAAATTGCCCATTTGGCGTAAAACAACACTCACTCACTCTATTTTTTCTTATTAGTTAATATGACTTCCATGTAATATTACTTATAGATTAATGCATGCCCTTTTCCATATCAGGACTGTTATCTAATATCATCCCGAGAGACCGTTATCGGCCAGAGGGCTTTAGCACGAAGGTCGATATCGGTCGAGGGATGATAACAGTCCTGATATGAAAAAGGCATGCATTAATCTATTTATCACATATTTCAACATTGAATTAAAAAGAAAAAAAAGTATCTTCCCACACAGACACCAAACTTATGGATATGAGTGATCGATATTAGTTGAGGGATGATAACAGTCCTAATACGGAAAAAGGCATGTATTGATCTCTTTATAAAGAGGCTTGACATCATGTTATCAGTGTTTTGCCCCAATATCTGCCCATGGGCTGATATCGCTGTGGCACTTCCGGTGTTTACGTATGGGCAAAATTGACGTTATTACTTATAAATATGTGAAAAATACTTGTATATTGCATAACTTTCATGTATCAATCCCAGTAAAGAAGAAATGAATTAATGTAATTGTTTCTAAGAACTATTTTTAAGTATGTAATAACAAATCAATTAATGTTACGGCTGGATTAGCTACAGTGTAGGTTTTAAAGGTCATGACATATATATCATCTAATTTCAAGCTTAACTGACAGATGATATTTTTCATGATTTTCAATTTTGATTGGTTCCCAGGGGTATAAACTTTTCTTTATTCTCCATCAATACTTTGAATGTACATACTAATTCACAACATGCAAATATACTTTCCTTCAGATTTGTGTGTGTGTGTGTGTGTGTGTAATTTTCCATTTTTACATACAATACAGACATTACAATTCATTTACACTATAAGACACTACACACACTATACTGGCATTTTCCGATCTGGATATATATATTTATGTATTGAAATAATACCTATATCACAAGTTATTACATATGAAATGGTCATTATCAGAGCTCCAGATAATTTTCTATTTTGATGGAGTTATTTCCCCTTTAATCTTGGAAATAGGAATATTCATTTTCTTTTATTTACTTATTATTAATCTAAAAACTTAATCAAATATTAGTTTTAAAAAGTTTCCTTCCGAAAATTTATTAAAGTGCAAATCACAATCAATGTACTAATACAAAAGAGATGTGCATATCAATAACCAAGACACCAAATACTCTGTTCTGCTTTGACAACTCTATCGTACTGACATTTACCATGTATGTCTAGAAACCAATGGTTATAAGCTTCAATCGTCTGTTGATCTGTGACATTATTAGAATATGCTCGAACAATATAAAGACCAGCGAATTTGTCATGTCCCTTTGGAACAGAATCAATGGCAACACCATTTCCAACGTACCAGCAACCATCTTGAATTTGACGAACAGGTACTAGATAATAGTTTACCCGTGCATATCTTCTATATAGTAATTGGGAAAAATAGCTACAGTGGTTTTCCGATTCCTGATCTTGAAGCTTAGCATATCGCGACAACATTCCATTAATTAAAATCATGTAATGTTTCCAAAAAGAGATTGCGTGAGAAGTAGGTCTAACAAATATAAAACCGGCATCTACAGTTGATGGACTTTTATTAAAGCCAGTCGAAAAAATATCAATACTTTCATCATTTTGCTTCAATAAATGAAATAGTTCAATCGGATTTTGAAGCCACACAGATTCTATACGAAAGAGAAAAACCTCAAAGTTTCTTTTAAGAATCTCCAAGACAAAAATTGACATACATTTAGTAAGTATAAGATTATACCGTGCAATAGCTATAGGTTGATTCATATTTCGTAGATCTTTTTCCAAGGAAATAACATTAAATGGCTGTTGCTTCAAAACTTGGTTCTTCTCAATATCATCCTTCAAGCTATCATCAGAAGTGATTATTATCAGCTGACCGTCTAGTTGCATATCCTGTATATGACACATCCAGTTGAAGATAAATTGTCGATTAGATTCATCTACCACGGTTAAAATGATTGGAAGTTCCTTTTGTGTTTTTGTAATAATTTCTATGAGAGTTGTGTTGACGAGCGACAGCGCACTGTGCTTTCCGACCATGGCTTTATCTTGGTTGTTATAACTATGTTCGAACGAAGACCAATTCAAGGACAGGTTCAACACACAGAATGTAAAACAAGAGGTTGCAATGGCAATCTTCATCCTCGTTATGGTTATATACTGAAATGAAAAATAGTACGTGTGAATGTCATTAAACTAACGATATTTCTATTACAGTAGAAATATTAAAATAATACGTGTGAATGTCATTAAAATAACGATATTTCCATTACAGTACCGATATTAGGGAACGACCATTTAACTTGATAAGGGGGGGGGGGTATGGTTTTTTCCTAAAAAATATTCTGATTCCAATGTTGCTTAAAAAAATATTCTGATTTTGGTGGAGGAAAAAAAAATAATCTGATTCAGAGTTTTTGTCATATAACCTAATGTTAAATTCTAGAAAAAAAAATTCACGCTTTGCGCGACAAAAAAAATAAATATTCTAACTCTCGTGTTGTCCGAAAAAATGAACGAAAAAAAAACCCATACCCCGCCCCCCCTCCCCTTGCAAGTTAAATGGTCGGTCCCTTAAAATAGTAGGTGTGAATGTCATTAAAATAACGATATTTTTATTACAGAACCGATATTAAAATAGTAGGTGTGAATGTCATTAAAATAACGATATTTCTATTACATTACCGATATCAAAATAGAACGTGTGAATGTCATTAAAATAACGATATTTCTATTACATTAATACATTTCTCTGACGTCACACTATTGTTCGAACAGTGGAGTATTTTTAAGAATCTACAGTTCATTCTTTTGTTCTTGGATATATGAACTTTAACCTTTTACTATTTTAGGCTTAAAAACGTAGTTTACATATTTTGGAACTTTCGTGTCTCGAACCACTGCTGGGCTTTTTAAAGTCTACTTTGAGTTTTAAAACTTCCATCTTACCACTCGGCTAAGCTGAACACATTAAACAATTCTATAATTAGTATGCATAACTCTTGATAGTAAGCTTTGTTAAAAAAAATATCAACAATTTGCTTAAAAAAGCAATTGATCAATATATACAAGACATGATACAAAATATTTGAGTTTTGACACAATTTATGTTCAGAACTGACGAGTATTCTCGCAATACAAGAACAACCAACGAACCGACCGCAACTTAACAAATCAGACAGACCACAGGTGAATATTTGGGACACTTGAAAGACCTTGAAATATCTAAATATAAACGATTCTATTCACTTGAAAGACCTTGAAATATCTAAATATAAACGAGAATCGAAAGCACGGATGCCGATGACATTTTGTTGTTTATTTGTTGTTAATTGTGGCTTATTTAGCTTTCTGAACATTAAAAAGGTAAACATATAAAATGAAGACTGTTGCAGATAGAAATGTATTATGTGAGAGAATACACTCCAACTTGTAGATTCTCCACTACGTAGAGCTATTAAAATAGTACGCGTGAGTGTCATTAAAATAACGATATTTCTATTACAGTAGAAATATTAAAATAGTACGTGTGAATATCATTAATATATACGATATACGATATTTCTATTACAGTAGGGATATTAAAATAGTAGGTGCGAATGTCATTAAAATAACGATATTTCTATTACAGTTAGGATATTAAAATAGTACATGTGAATGTGATTAAAATAGCGATATTTCTATTACAGGAAGGATATTAAAATAGTACGTGTGAATGTCATTAAAATAACGAAATTTCTATTACAGTAGAAATATTAAAATAGTAGGTGTGAATGTCATTAAAATAACGATATTTCTATTACAGTAGAGATATTAAAATAGTTCGTGTGAATGTCATTAATATAACGATATTTCTATCACAGTAGAAATATTAAAATAGTAGGTGTGAATGTCATTAAAATAACGATATTTCTATTACAGTAGAGATATTAAAATAGTTCGTGTGAATGTCATTAAAATAACTATATTTCTATTACAGTAGAGATATTAAAATAGTTCGTGTGAATGTCATTAATATAACGATATTTCTATTACAGTAGAGATATTAAAATAGTTCGTGTGAATGTCATTAAAATAACTATATTTCTATTACAGTAGATATATTAAAATAGTAGGTGTGAATGTCATTAAAATAACTATATTTCTATTACAGTAGAGATATTAAAATAGTACGTGTGAATGTCATTAATATAACGATATTTCTATTACAGTAGAGATATTAAAATAGTACGTGTGAATGTCATTAAAATAACGCTATTTCTATTACAGTAGAAATATTAAAATAGTACGTGTGAATGTCATTAATATAACGATATTTCTATTACAGTAGAGATATTAAAATAGTACGTGTGAATGTCATTAATATAACGATATTTCTATTACTGTACCGATATTAAAATAGTAGGTGTGAATGTCAATAAAATAACGATATTTCTATTACTGTACCGATATTAAAACAACTATTGTGATGATGTGATTCGTCTGATTTGTTGTTGTTTTGTCATCATTTTATTGTGGAGATCGTAATACTCGATCATATTGTTTATGTAATGTTTTGTGGATCATTGTTTGTATTTTATTATGTTTTTCTATTGACAATTGTATTGTCTGTCCTTCTTTGCTTTACGGATTCTGATTATCTCTTTCAAACTTTTCTCGAGAAAACCGAAGGGGCAATCAGGAATCGTCAATCCAGGGACACAAGCAGCATTGGCACAAGTCTCAGAACGAAGACAAGCACAGCAAAGAACACAACACAGTACACTAGAAAGATGAGCAACACGACGAAAAAACCCCGGAAGGTTCATTAAAGAGCTCCTAAATATGGTCTTAAAATATCGCTGGTTATGGTTTCAAATAACACTACTTTGTCACATTTACAATTTTTGAAAGTAACAGTGACCATTTTGGATGGCGTTTGGACATATTGGATAACATTTAGAATGGGAGACCTTCCTATGACCGTTAATGTCAAGCTTGAGTGATTTCAGAGAACATTAATATATGAAAAGTTAACAGATGCCGGACTCCATCTGAAAGCAAAAGCTAGCTTTGCTTTGGCCAAGTGAGAAAACAAACGCAAAGACAAAACAAACGCAGTCAAACTAAGGTGCTGATCAACAATTCTATTTGAATAAGAGAATAACTTCACACAAAATCAAACTAAGAATATAGTTGTCGAGAATTACATTTAAGGTTATGTAATTTCAGATATTAAAGCAATCTTTCCTAACCAGTATATTTCATAGATACCAGTAGTATATATAGTGTATTTAACACCGTCATACTACATGTTTATCACTATATATTCAATGCCTCAACTACTGAAGCATGATTTGTGTTCTACAAATGTATATCCACTTATAATAAATCTTCAGAAGCGTAATTATGTTCTTCTGACCACTGCGTTCATTAGCGTTATACAACTTGCTATTATATTTGGAATAAAATCTATGAGCGGTTAATTATATTTAGGGTGTCACATATTCTGTTAACAGTTCAGTTCCTGCAGTGGTACATGTTTGGAGCCAGCTAAGACTTAGATGACCTCGCTTTTCATATATTTTTGTCTGCTAATACTGTTTATTATATTTTTCAGGAAGATACGTATATGTTATCTGGATGTGAATTGACTGATACCGAAAATATCAGCCTGCCGAGCCAGAATATGACGTTTGTTGGCGAGTGAACGAAGCGAACGAGTCACAAACTTCATATTCTGTCGAGCAGGCTGGTATTTTTCAGCATCAATCATATTCACATTCAGATGACATGTTTATCATCCTTGAAGGAAAACGCCATGGTTTTAACAAGTTAGAGTGCACATTTAAATGACAGTAAATAAAAGATATTTTTGTCACCCAAATTTTTTCCATGAAATTGAAAAAAGATTGAGGACAGACTAAAATCATGACTGAATAAATCTGGTGCGTTTTTGTGTGTACGACTGACAGACCATAACAAGCTGCAGCTTCATTTGCTCCAGCAAAAACTTAATCCTTCAAGGAGTCTGAGTTAATTTGCAGTGAAATTAGATCCAAAATTTGCGATAAAGATCATTTATTCAGAATACAATAAAATCATTATAAAACTGAATTGTACAAACAATTATGCAATAATACACAATCTGAATAAATGACAATGATATGCAAAGGTGGGGAATAAAAAACCGCCACCTTAAACTCATGTTAATACAGACAATAGACATGTATCATTACAAATGAAAAAATATAATTTGCAAAATACACAGAGATATACTATTAAAGGGTACAGGTGGGTAATTAAAAGATTGCAAAAATTTCTGTACTGACAAGATGGCGTCTGGCAGCATCAAAAACAATTTCGAAAATGCCCAAGTATCCCTATATACGCAAGCCGCAAGTGCGCGCTTGTTCATAATTGGTTAAGACATTTATCTACAGCCAATTAAAATGAATCTTTGACATGATCACGCGATGACCATCACGTCATTGACTGCATGAGATCATGAAACTACATAATTCCCTGATTGTCCATGGGGAAATTTTCCAATTTCAGATTACAATGTTGATAAGAAATAATTACTGATTGACTACAAAGTATAATAATCTTTTATTCTCAACAAACCATATACAAAGGTATAGAGAAGTACATTTTAGTTAGTATTTACAATAATTACAAGTACATCAGATAAATAATGGTTGGTATGTTTCAGCCTGGATCGCAAAATACCTTTTCTATTATCTTTTATTAATTTGCATAATTTAGTAAGTACAACTTTGTTTTTTGAAGTCATAAGATTTCTGAATTTTAATACATTCACATGATTGTTATAATACTCACAGGCGCATGGGGCATGGATTTCGTTTCCTCCTCCCCCCTTAAAAAAAATAAATTCATATTCATTCCTTTTTCAAAATTTTCATAATAATTCGTTTTTCTTCATTTTATAATATCAGTAGACGTCATACATCACGAAAAATACGTGTATTCTGTGTCCACAGTTTTTCGACTGATACAGTATATATGATAGAAGGTAAGCAACTTATTTTCATATTTCGCGCCATATCGCTCACCTCGGTTGGGAAACCCCCGTGTTTTTTACACTTTATTCCTTGTCTACATATGACAATGTCGTATCAAACTCTTTCTAAGATACTTGACTAATTGCCCATGTTCGAATTTCAGTCGGTACGTCGATCTTTTCCAAGAAATCTCACCGAGAATAGCGAAGTAGCTTCGTTTCTAGGTCAGACTTAATCATCTTGGACGGAAGTAGTGCAAGAACGATAACCCTAGGTCAAACCAAAAAATTCAAAATTGGTATTTTCTGTTTCTCCACTATAAGCAGTAGTAACTGGTTTACTCAGATTTTGTATAAAATGTTTCCGACTGTCGCAGTTTCATATTTGTACTTCTGTGTGCCAGCACTGTAAAAATTTGGCATAGCAGAGTAGTTAGAGTTACCCCCTTCCCCCTTTTTTTTACATCATAAGGGACCAATTTTTCAAATCTTTTGGTGAGGGCTTATTAATACGAAATGTTTTATTTTCTTGTCAAATGGAAAACAAATACCGTATAAGTGGTTAATTTCGCGGGAGCAAAATTTGGCGAAAATGTCTTGAAATGGGATGCATTTATTTACGCCACAAAATTTCGCGCAATGGCTATTTATGTGATACTATATTGAATGTAAAATAATATTTTGGGGACTTAATTGACATGAAATAAAAAAGAAATAGCCCCCTTAGTTAAATGACCCCTCGGGCTCCCTTACACATTTTTATCAGTTTGGAGCCCTTTTATTGAGGAAGGGTAAAATGCCATAGTCCCATTCTATAACTGTTCTCAGCTTCTTCTTCCTTTGTTTGTTTTTTACTTATTTATTTATTAGCTGTATATGTATTTGTTTGGGTATGATTTTAATAATTTGAAGTAGAGGCAAGCTGAATATTTCTTTTCCATTGAATTTTTGATTTCAGTTCTAACCATTCAATCATATCTATTTCTCAGTTTGAATTTCTCCCAGAGAAATTCTTTGTATGTGTTAACAGTTATTTACCATGAAATTATTTACCATGAAATGTTTTCATATTCAGACGGTCGTTGTGCCATTTTTCAGCGGTTTTACGTGTTTATATTTTCCGCCCAAACATTCCGGGGAAAATATTCAGAGCGCATCTGGGTTTTTCATTGCAGGTATATATATTCCATTCGTAAAAAACCTAGGGTTATCGTTCTTGCACTACTTCCGTCTAAGATGATTAAGTCTGACCTAGAAACGAAGCTGCTTAGCTATTCTCGATGAGATTTCTTGAAAAAGATCGACGTACCGACTGAAATTCGAACATGGGCAATTAGTTAAGTATCTTAGAAAGAGTTTGATACGACATTGTCATATGTAGACAAGGAATAAAGTGTAAAAAACACGGGGGTTTCCCAATCGAGGTGAGCGATATGGCGCGAAATATGAAAATAAGTTGCTTACCTTCTATCATATATACTGTATCAGTCGAAAAACTGTGGACACAGAATACACGTATTTTTCGTGATGTATGACGTCTACTGATATTGTAAAATGAAGAAAAACGAATTATTATGAAAATTTTGAAAAAGGAATGAATATGAATTTAAAAAAAAGGGGGGTAGTAGAGAAAAGGGGGGAGGAGGAGACGAAATCCATGCCCCATGCGCCTGTGATAATACTTTGATAGGAATAATTTTCGACTAGGTTTAAAATATTGACACTGTAAAATATAATGGAATTCATCTCCGATATCACTATTACACAGAAAGCATATTCGATTATTTCTATCAATATTATCCCACCTACCCTGCTCAATTGGTAACTTATGATTTGTGGTTCTAAATCTGCAGAAATCAATGGCTTTTTTGTGTTCCAGGAGTTCAAAATAGTCTTATTTGGAAGGATGTTTTAAAAAGCTTATAGTTATTAGCCTTTGGTGAATCATATATCAATGAATGCCAAGTTTGTTCAAATTGATCTCTAAGTTTAAGCTTTACAGTGTTTATTAACCAAGTAGAATTTAGAAAAGTTTGCGTATTACAGATATTAGACATACCGCATTCGTTCAATATATTGCTAATTTTATTCAACCACAAAAAATTACATCTATCCTCTACTGACATTTGGAAACACAATTTGTACATAATAGCTGATAATTTTGATTCTTTACCACAACATAATTTTGTCCAGAATGAGATAAGTCTCCTCTATTTCTATGTTGTATCTTCCAAGTTCTCCATAAACCATGTAAGAGGGGGTCGATGTCTTTAAATTTAACAATAATTTACAAAATTTTAGATGTACCCTTTCCAAAATATCATTATTACCCATACCCCATATTTCACAACCGTATAATAACACAGGTTTTACCATTTTATCAAAAAGGTCCAACTGACATTTAATTGAGAGGTTGTGAAGTCTACTTAGTTTTAAAACTTCATACAGGGCGCGTGTTGCTTTTTCTGCGTTACCTTGTTTTGCATTCTTAAAATTCCCAGTTCGTGAAAGCCCAACACCCAAGTAATTGAAGTCATTAACAATATCTAGTTGTTTCCCTTGGAATAAAAATAAATATCAAGCTGTGCAAAAATTTGCTGCCAAAAATGCTTTTACAAAAAATGTATTTACAATAAAATTAATTTTGTGTTAATGAATGTTGAAAATAGTATACCGTAAGGTAGAATTTGGTCATTGAAGTTCCATGTATCACCAAATAATGGGATCGCCATTTTTCAGAACTCTTCAATGTGAGGAGACAAAAGACATAATCCATTCTCGGATTATACCTGCAATCAAAGCTCTTCCGAAAGAGCCATGACGTCACATAAGCGGTATCGTATATTATATCAGCATTGATCAGTTGCAATTTTATCATTAAAAATTATGTAAATCGTAAAATAACGTCGTATATTTATCTTTTGATATTTACAAAATTATTATGACTTCATCTCAAGCATTTTATTGCACTAACGAAAAGGGAAAGTGTGAGAAGAATATTTTTTGTAATTACTGATCAGGACTACGCTTGTCAGCACATCGACCAGTGACCACGAAAAACACGGGAAAGTACAACAGCATTGGCGACAAAAAAGAAAAAGCATGTGTACGCATTAAACGAGTTAAAAGTGACAGTTATTTGACCTATGGCCGATCATGTAAAACATGGAATTATACGTAGATACCCCCCCCCCCCCAATACAAATAAACTCTTGTTTATGACAATGTATCATGGGATGGGAATATTAAGAAAACAATAAGGACGATATACAAATTGTTAACATTGTATTGCAGTTGATCTGATATTAAAACATAACCAAAAGGGCTTCGATGTTGGGAAGAGTCAGATACATTATTTATTCAACTAACATGTTCCGTCTCCGTGACGTCATATGAAGAGATGTCATGGCCTCTTACACTACGACAGGAAATTCTAAATATTCATATTTCTAATTGGGTATATTAATGTTAATAAAGATGTTTTATGTTTAATAATTAGTTATTTACGAATAAAAAGTTACAATGTATTGAATTATAACAATTGTTCAACTCACTGGAGTTTTCCTTTAAGGGTGTAGACCTGAGGTATGGGAGATAACTCTATTTTCAGTGTCTTCTCAAATATATGATCATCTGTGCGTTTGAAAATTCCACCTCAATTCCAAGCTTCTTGGTGATAAAGATTGTTTACATTGGATTTGGCCAGTTAAAAAATATGACTCCTTTTCCTTTATACCTTCCCATAGTTGTGCTCCTTGTATTTTTATATCTTATTGCTGATTATGCCAGTGTCAGGCAGTGTGTTATTATTATATGCCCACAAAATATCATTGAAATATCTCTTTCCAGAAAAAATGTTCATCGAAATATGTTGTCAAAAATGCCAGAAATGTAACACAATTTGTGTGACAACCTTTTTCTATTGAATTTCAAGGGTTTGTAAAAAAAAACAAAAAATAAATATATTCATCAGAATCTTAGATATTATGAAACTATAGAGCAAATTATACGGTAGTAAAAAATAGAAAGCTATGTTTGGGGAAAAAATTATAATATTATCTAATCCTCTCTTATACCACCGTCCCCTTCTCCTAAGACAAATAAAGAATAATCAGAATCAAATGAATACAAGTGGAGGACAGAATTTAAAGGAATTTAACAATACAGCTGGGTGGCTGTCTGTGTGTGTGTGTGTGTTTTTTTTAATGAATTAATCAAGTATAGTCACCCTCAAACCACCCCTCCCCTCCCCAGCCGACCTGAAAATAAAAAAGACAAATACAGTCATTTGGTAATTTGGACATCCACTGTGTCAATTATAAAAATTCAAAAGTTTTTTTTTTGTTATTGGTAACTAGTTATTTTTTATCTCGCAAACAAAGAAACTAGAAAAAGATGGGTGTGTGCATGGTAACTTTCCTCGACAATTTCCTTTTTTTTTTTGGGTGCCATGAAAAACATAAATTCAAATATTAAAAAAAATCGGACGGTAAAAGTTTGTATAATTTGGTGCAATGATGTCTATATGTCTATTCTTCAGTGTAGCATTTTTTGGTGGAAATTAATTGACAGGAATTTTTTTAATCCGATTTTTAATACCAAGGTGGTCCTCAGGGCGTCCCCCTTTTTTGTAGTTTCCACTGTTTTGCACGTGATTATCTCAAAACAGGATATTCAGATATGCTAGATATTTTATATTTATTCAACAACAACACTCTCAAGTGTATTTAAGCCAAAATATTCCCTTTCAATCAGAAATAAATGTGCATATCTATTAGAATCTTCCGAAACTAGTATTACCATCTGGCATCCAGAATACCCCGAAATTGCTATATTTAGGATGTGCTATGGAGAAAACGGCACGGTGAAAATTTTTGAAACTTTGGCAGATAATGTATTCAGACATAACTATTCCATGATGCAAATTAAAAAAAAATTGATTGATGGGAAAATTTTAGGGTAACCCAGGTCTACACCCTTAAATCACACATAAACACGGATACATCGCATATCTATACTTGTATTTTCGCGGGAAAAATCACACGATTCCAAATATTCAAAATATGCTTCCCCAAAACATAGTTCATAAGTAGTTTGCAAATATACCATTCATTTTTATAGGTTTATAATACAAATATTAAGATTGGTGAATTTTTCCTTTAATGGTGATATTCATTGTTTTTTTTTATTACAAACATTAAAGTCGACAATATAGGATTCACCCATTTTCATTAATGGTTTTATTTACCAATGTCGTTTCGGTTTAGAAAATACGACCTCACTTATGACGTAAAAATTATGACGTCTCAGCAGTGGTTAGTTATCAAGAAATAATTTAATTTGATTTGAATATTTCAATCTGATTGGCTAATCCGCCTGGGGAAAGTTTGGCTATACTCGATAACCTGGGTTGGTATTGTGACGTCACCAACTGACGTGTTCATCCGCCGACAAATTCAAATAGTCACATGAAATAATCGTAATTAAAATCGAGGAATCATTAATTTTTTTTGCAAAAATTAAATTATAAGGAATATTTGAAATTGTTGAACAGGTTTTACTTGCATAAGCTGGTTTGGGTAGGCTTACGCTTTTCATAAACCGCTTCGCGGTTTATTAAGCGTAAACTGACCCAAACCAGGTTATATCGTATAACCTGTTCAACAATATCAAATATTCCTTAATTGTGTCCAGTACATTTTTGTAGGACGACGTTTGTTGATATTGCTGACACGACAGTTCCTACTTTGATATATGTTTAAAAAATAAAATGTTAACTGGCCAATGGTGTTGATGAATTTTATTTACTTTTGTCATCTTCACAGGCATTATCGTTTAAATGTTGGGATAATTTGGTGATAACTCCTGCTGCTCACTGTTGATAAGTCCAGCTCAGCACACGCGAACTTTGATACGAGTTTTGCTTATGGGATCAGCAGGTAGATATAGCGGGAGGGAAGGATGATATATAATAATTCCCATATTTACTTTAAACATTAGTCGTAATTGAGTTGGACCGTCTTATAAACAAAGGTATAAGGATAAAAACCTGATGATATATTCATATATTAGCTAGGTAAATATTATAGGACTTTTTATATAATTCAAATCGGCATATTATAAACCTTATATGTCATTGTCATTTCTGTAGGTTTTCGAGTTTTGATTGATTCGTGATATATTGTTTTCATAGATTATGTTTAAGTTTAAACATATTTTATTAATTAATTCAGTAGAAAAAATGCAATCTTGAACTAAACATGATATATGATACTAAGTAATTAATAGGATTGGAAAACAAGTCGCTGGAACTTATATTAATCCCTATCCGTTACTATACAATTAATGACTCTTAACGAGGTGGATACAAGGATTTAGTAACACAAGAATATTATATTTACCGAGGCCAGGGGCCGAGGTAAATATGATATTCTTGGGTTAATAAATTCTGCTATCCATCGAATTGAAAGTCATTAATTGTTTTATTATATGACACATCTTATATGTTTCTTTCACCCTTGAAATAAGCTTTGATCACGACATTTTCTTTGGTTTAGCTTGGTGGAATGTTATATTCACCTCGCGTGACGTCACACGAAGTGAATATAATGTTTTATCAAAGATCGTTACCAGGGACGTCAGCTAATCAGAAAAAAGATATTACCTGAAGTCATATAATAATGATAATTATACATTGTAGTATTAATATCGAAGGGGAGAGACACATCGTACTAAATAATAATTAAAGAAGAAGTTGTGATAAAAAATATATATTAATCTCGTGTTTGGTGTAAAAAAACGTATTTTTATGCAAATTAGATAATAATAATATTAATAATAATAAAAGGAAATAAGGCAGTTAGCTATTGTTGATAGATTATATAATAATATGTTGATCACGTGTGCACTGCATGACATACTCATGCATGTTTTTTGATGTTCTTGTACATATTGCAAAGTCAAAATCAATATAAACATACCTAGATTTTAATTTTATAAGAAAGACTGATTTTAAATTTTGAGGCATACATGATCCCCTATTTTGCAATAATTTGTTGTACAACGTCATTCATTAGAACTAGTTTAATGTCTTCCTCTGATTTTATGCATACTACTTAAGAAATAAATCACGGAAGCCAGAATGTGTTGGGAGTTTTAACATGGATTGACGGATATTAGTATTTTATCCCGAGCCAGAAGCGAGGGATAAAATTTACAAATATCCGCCAATCCATGTTAAAACTCAAAACATATTCTGGCTTCCATTATTTATTTCGATTCTAATATGTTCAAGAGTACAAATACTTAGTATACTTTAATTGGAAGACGGTAATTTATATTTACGTTTGAGGAAAATGTCGCACACAATTTATGCTGCCAATGGAATAGCTAGTCACATTCACCGGCACATGTGCTAATGAGATAATACAGAATGGATAACTCGCTCGTTTGTTAACAAAGCGAAATGGTTTAAAAAAAACTATTTCTATCTGGACTTTTTCACACACAAAAAAATTGTTTAAATTGTTGTTTTACAATCAAAGCAAAAATCAAAGAACTAAAATAAAAACACAAAACAAAAAACAAAAACAAAAACAAAAACAAAACAAAACAAACAAAAAAACAAAACAAAAACAAAAACATGCAAAAAAGCACACACACCAAAGGGTCACTATGGCATAACATTACTGGGATTTAGTATGTCATTGTCAGGCATTCGTTCATGTTATTATGACAGAAACTAATATTTCATCATATTTAACACAAACTCCACAGCAAACTATGCCCATGGCAACATCACCGACCTTGGGTGAAAATCAGATGTTAAATTAATGGGTATTATGACCAGACCTTGTAGCTTTAGCCACAAACAGAATGACAGAATTATCATGGTTTACTCATCCATTTCCTTACAAATTAAATTAGAAATAGAACTTGTTGCAGTAGTCCAAAACGAGAAATCTTATCAATGGGCGATATCAAAATGGAATTTCAGTCACAAATATATAGACACAGTGGAAGATAAAGAAACTTTCAAAATACGGCTTTATATTGTGCATATAGTACATCCAAGTTTTTAAAAGTGGCAACATCGAACGTAGCAGTAAACAGTGCTATAATTCCAGAGTTGGTAACGCCATATAGTTGTGTATCCCTTACACTGCATATTCATTCTCAAGATATCATTAGTCATAATGATTGGGCACGTGCATTAACAAATAAATTAATTTTAGAGCCACATGTAATTTTATACGTGTTTCGATTGGTCTAAAAAGTTGAGGTTATTTATTTGTATATAATTTAATTTGATTTGAATACTGCAATCTGATTGGCTAATCCGCCTGGAAAAAATGTTGGTTATGCTCGATAACCTGGGTTGGTATTGTGACGTCACCAACATGTTCACCCGCCAACGACAAAATAGTCACATGAAATAATCGTAAATAAAATCGAGAAATCATTCAATTTTGTTGTGAAAATTAAATTATAAGGAATATTTGAAATTGTTGAACAGGTTACAAGTATAACCTGGTTTAGGTCAGTTTACGCTTTTCATAAACCGCTTCGCGTAAACTTACCCAAACCAGGTTATATCGCATAATCTGTTCAACAATTTCAAATATTCCTTAAAGGCATACAGGCTGTCAGAATTGAATTGTTTTGTTTATATTAAAAGTTTCCAATATTCGATGTTTTATACTAATAAAATGTTCTGAACAAGAAGCCAGGTTTAAAAAATATGTTATAATGTCGTAATTAGTGAAAAGAATTCGAATGTCTGTTGGTAAAATCGCCATTAACACGACCTAATTATAAGACAGCTGCTTTTCCAAAGTTTGCCGAATACTGATAACTGCTATAAATAACTAGGGAAGCATGTTGCATGTAAATTCGTTAGAATTAATATAATTTAAGAAATATACCAATGAAATTGGATCCCTTGGTAATCAGTTAATATTAGATAATGGTATTTAGTAAGAATGACACTTAAAATCGGAAATACGTGATGAAATCAATAAAAAAAAACTCTGCAAAGGGGCCCGATAAAGGGAAAATTGTAAACAAATTGCATTGCATATTATTGACAACACTTGAGTTGTCTTGATTATATTTTTTTTTTTTTAGAAAAAAACAGACATTTTAAAAGTTCATTTTATTTCGCCTCTAATTTAAAAGAGATATCACCTAGTGTTTTCTCCTGAAAAAAGACTATATATAAAACTACGATGCAATTCTCTTGTCAAAATACGATTCGGCCGAAAAAAGATACTAAATTATGCTTGTAGTGTAGAAAAATGGAGTCTGTCGGTATAACATCTTTTTTTAATTTTTACACAAAGCTTGCTGAATCCTCCTTTTTGTGTCGTTTTCGTATAGAATCCGTCAATGTGGTTGTTCTTCCACGATTCGATTTGTGCCATGTGCTTTCTTCAGCAACAATTCACTGTCAGGTCGTATGAATATTTCGCGGGTAAACATTGGATTCCTTACTGGATTCAAGAAAATAAAACAGCGACGTATTTCCTTCGGTCTAGGCTATTTACGTATGATATTATGAAAAATTTCACCTGCATTTAGTATAAAACATCGAATATCGGTTGTGCACACCCTTGCGTAACCCGCTGCAGGTTACTCGGTGTGTACAACCTGATTGAGGGTATTTCTTCATGAACCGAACAAAAATTGCGATCAATCCTTAAATAGTTTTAGACACATTTTTAATTAAATACAACGCATATATCAATTCTTTCGTTATAGATTAATTCAAGGAATTTGAAAACAAGTTATAACAATTTATATTAATTCGTTTTGCTGGAAATAAGTTATACAATATATATGGTGATATCGAAAGATTAAAGTATAATGTAATTAATTCAATAAGTAATGGAGAATACACTCCAACTGTAGATTCTTAAAAATAATCAACGATTTCCATCTGCAACAGTGTTTTCATTTTATATTTTTACCTGTTCAATGTTCAGAAAGCTGAATAAGCCACAATTATCAAAAATTAAACAGCAAATTTTTTTCGGCATTCGTGCTTTCGATTCTCGTTTATATTTAGTTGTACAATAATACCCCCAGCAAAGCTATTCATAAAACTGGCCTCCCAAATTAGTTACCGGCCACTTTTTACGCCTGATGATTCTATTCATTACTGGTTTTATTAACCATGACCCTTTAAACGGTCATGGTAAATGAGTGTTCGACTTCTGGTCTGTTTTATTTATATCGTCTTCTATACCTATTATTTATTACAGACGATATAAATAAAACAGACCAGTAGTCGAGCACTCCTTTACGATGGCCGTTTAAAGAGTCATGGTTAATAAAACTAGTCATGATTAAATTCAACATGCGTAAAAAACGGATTGAGAATACGGATAATTCCCTCTTTTTTCCTCTTCTGTGAGAAATTCCTCTAAATTAATCCGACTTAGAGCGAAGTCGCTCTCAATATCGAATAACGTATCACTCATTTTTAGCATCCAGCTTGTGCTTCGTCCGACCGCGATTAAATTATGTCGGGGCAATACAAAGAATGCATCTTTGGGTGTAGATTTTGTTACTGGTTCGATTATTCTCAAAACTCCCAACACAATCTGGCTTCCATGATTTATTTCTTAATTATATATTTGTGGGCTGCCATGAACATCTCTGTGTTTTGATTAGTTTTTGTATAGTAGTTCATGTCTGTTGATGTCAGATAACAAATAATAGCTGCCACCATGGATTAGGTAAGCGGACAAAATGAAAAATAGTTTAAGATAAGAAGCTGATGAAACTAAAGCAAGAAATTAAATTATCGTTTGTTATAAACCTGTATTTGTTTTTGTTGATTTGACATTTGTTACGACTTAATATGATACGTGATTCTGTAGAACTATGTTATACAAATACGTCAATTGTCATTAATCTCGTATGGATATTTACTTATTCAATTATTTAATTATTAATACTTTAATAAACAATTGTTACACAATGTGGTGTAGGCTTTATTTATAGACGTTTTCATCTTTTTTTAATGAATGTTGTAAACATAAGGTTTCCGGTGTCCATTAATTATGGAACCCAATAAATCCTCAAAAACACTTTTCCATCGATTATTACATCTATGTTTATTTACTAAATAATAAAAAAAGAAAAAAATAATAATATTCACATTCAGATATTGTAATCAATGAATCTCATTTTCAGATTATGTGGCTGCCATCTTGGGACAACAAAAAAAGTTGAATTAATGGAATGATTATCACGCAGTTTATTACAGTAATTACAGCCCCTCGGGACACATAAACGGTTTACGAAAAACAGTCCAATTGTGTATGTTAATAATTGTGATATTGGTTCTTTATACCATATAACTTGCATTTTTAAAAAGAAATAAAGAAACTGAATCTGAACTCAAATCAGTGAACGCAAAAAAAAAAGACCACGGCATATACCGTTGGAAATCCATATCTTGGCTTGGGACAGGCACAGAAATGTGATGGTGTTAACTGGATCCCAGCATGTCCCTCTATATAACTTGATCTCCAACGTCAATATAGACATAAACAAGCAATTAAAAACCTGCACAGATTAGCTTCCACAAAAACAAACACGCACTTGTTAACACTAAAATAAATGGATAACATGAACATTGATTATACAATAGCAGCGTCATTGCATGTTCGTAGTAAACTGACTACTAGCTAGGAAGGAAGAATTTGTTGGTCAAAGACTACTACTCTTAGGACAAAAACAATCAGAACTGATACTCCTTACAGATTTAATATTAATTAGTCATAAACATATACAAAAACAATGGTCTTCATGGGAGACCAGAATACATAGGTAATCAATTTGTTGGAATCAAACATTGAATCATGTACAGTCAGACCTGCTTTAGTGACCACATCTGTTAAGAATTGAATATTTTTTTTTCTCCTCACAGGGCATTTCATATTAATTAAACCTGTATTTAGTGACCACCTGTCTTATGTGACCCTATTTCAATATTCCATCGGAAAGCCATATTAGACAGACTTGACTAATATAGTATGGAATTAAACATACATGAACTGATTTTACGCTCGTTAGACCTACTACATGTAGTTGTACCGAGATTACTTAGTTAAGTCTACTATAGTTTTTAAATCATAGCCTTTAGGACAAAGATTTTAAGGAATTTTACTTGTGTTAGATTTAAACTTTTCTTAGCTTGCTAATTACGTCACATAGATGGGAAATACCCCTGTTCTGATTTCTTCATGTACCGAAATCTAGAATTGTATTTCTATGCAATATCTTTTCTATGTGTAATAAAATTTAGTGAAAGTTTAGATTATTTTAACAGAACGGCATCCTTGGTGTTAACGCTTATTCTGTTATCACGAAATTCAGGTCATCGAAGTCAGAAAGATTATTTAACAAATAGTTCACGGCACTGAGGGCCATATGGCAGTTTATGGACCGGGATGTCACCCACAAAATAGTATATGGATCGAAGCGTCCAAAAACAAGCCCAATTATCTCCCGAAATAAAGACTCGAAAACGAGGCAGTCCACTGCCGGTCCATATAACGTTATACGGACCGGCTGCGCTAACAAAGACAAATAGGGAAAATAAAACGTAAAGTATAATATTTAACAAATAGTTCACGGCACATCTGGCCATATGGCAGTTTATGAACTATTTGTTATATTATATTTCGCGTACAAAAACAAGCCCAATTATCTCCCGAAATAAAGACTCGAAAACGAGGCAGTCCACTGCCGGTCCATATAACGTTATATGGACCGGCTGCGCTAACAAAGACAAATGGGGAAAATAAAACGTAAAGTATAATATTACAATATATAAAGATGAACCAGCTGAGAAATGTAAATGCCATATCATATGGCCAAAGGAACGCCACTTTGTAAAAAAAAAAAAAAAAGGGGGTGGGAAGGCAAATTGACGATAGGAAAAAAATACCCTTTTTTTGTCGTAGGCGAGTGTGTTATATTTACGTTGAGAAATGGATATGTCTAAATACAAAAACTGATACAGGTCTCTGGTAAGTTCATTGAAATAAATCTGTTTTACAACGTAAGAAAATTAGAAATATTTACGGCTAAGATATCATGATATAATGAACGAAAACAGATGAATAAGCTACGATCGAACTAATATACAAGACAAAATAATTCTGAATCACTGGTCAGGGTTACAGAAGTTAACATCGAATAGACGAGCGTTCTAGTAATTGTTCGTATCTATAAACGACATTCTTCAACGAGTGCATAAAAATAACTAACTACCAAGGTATCTTATAGGTCGTTCATACAGAAGCTTGGTCTTCTCATATTTGATATTATTATAGCTTGATTACTAAGCGGTAGCTTTGCACGAGATGAATTATTATATGAATATTTACTCCATACCCCATGGGAATATCAGCAGTAGAGAAATATGCTTCTCCCATTATTACGGCGTTTTAACCCCGCTGAACCAGTGGTGGAAAAATCTGTAATCATCTAGAGGATTAAAATATCTCGGGCGTTTCCCCGCATTTGACTCGTTTTACTCGTTTGACGGCTTTTGAAATAAAGTTCGTGTTAAATAATGGGAGAAAGAAATTCTCCTTCAGTTGTTCATGTGGGTTACGATATTTCTCCACTCGCGAGAGTTAAATTAAAAATTTTAACCACTCGCCTGACGGCTTGTGGTTAAAATTTTAAATTTAACTCTCTTGAGTGGAGAAATATCGTAAACCACGGGCAACTGAAGGAGATTCTATATTTAATTGAGAAAATCACATTCACAGTGTCGTCTAATAATCATGCACGCCGTCCTAATACCATATCTTACCAAGATAACAGAAACTAAACGAGTATCTCCTGGTTGTGGAATGTTACACTCTTGTACGTAAAAAAACATCGAAAGTACTCACAAGTCAAACTTTTGCCCCTAGCTCACTGAAACAACAGTCTACATATATATACACGATGCTCCATACCGACACAATATCCCGATTCCGAGCCAATCAGTCTGTGTTCTTTCTCCTTAATACTGTGTGCTCAGCGGAGAAACAACCAATAAAATGTTTATAGTCTTTGGTTTCTTCAGACCGGGGCTCGAACCCACGATCTACTGCACTCGAGACGAGCACGCTACTCACCATTAACACCACCGATGCAGTAAACCATAATATGAAGCTAACAATATTAGTGAAGCATCTCACTTTTTGTTTACAAATGATTAAATTTTTAATTAGAGAAGATACAACAAAATTTACATACATAATATAAACCTCGTATGTTTATGTATTTATATGTGTAGACTTGTTATATCTGAGGCTTATAATGTACCTATAGTAGTTTATTTTCTACAAATGGGGGCGTAATCTGTTGCTTAATAGCTTTTCATCTACGAAAGTGTTTAAATTTTACACACTTTTAATGTTTAGAAAGCCAAAGTATATTTCAATTAACAGAAATATACCAATATGTTTTACTGGAATATAGTCTTTCAGTCCTCGTTAATATTTAGATATATCATGTGTCCCACATGTTCAACTATATGATCTGTTTACAGATCGATAGTTCTTATTTGTATTGCAAACTTATATTCTAAAAGATCACGTAAATTATACCAGAAGTTAAACGATTGTATCATGCTTTATAAATATTAATCAATTAGTCATCTACATATGTTGGTAATATCATTTTTCATAAAATAGTCGTACTGTCAAATCTCATTTTATCAATTATGTAGTATGCCAGTGTGACTCGGCATGGTATGATTGTAAGACACAAGTTTTGAAATGGAAAGTACATTAGACATTCGATATCCTCAAGTACGAAAATATAAATAACAAGATTCTGAAGCAGAAATAGTAAAAGATTAAAGTTCATATTAATATTAATACGCCACAACAACAAAAAACTTGTGGATTCTTAGAAAATAATCATCTGTCTGAACAATGCGGTGGTTTCAGGTTAATACGTATTTTTAAACATAATATATTTATTATGATTTACATGATTGAACACCTTATTTGTTAATTTTACACTTATTTGTGTCAATAAATTTGTATTTTTAAAAACTTTTCAAATTAATCGAATTGGACTGCATTTTTATTTAACATGTTCTTTGAAAATCTAAAAATACGTAAAAACTGAGCTGCTTTCCTGTTAGGTTCTGATTTAATTGAAATAAATTGAAATTGCCGTAGATGCAGAAAAGTAACAATCGCGCAAATAATAATCGAGTAAAAACTATTTGATCTTATGAAAAAGAGAAATTCGTTTGACAAGAAAAAAAAAACCAACACAAAAAATTTCGGAAATTCATTAAATGCATTTAAAATGAAGGAACTAACCTGATGACAAAGGAGTGACATTTTTCTAAATTCTGACCAGTTATATATATAACTGTCTCACACTCATATAGATTGATCAATTTAAATTATTTTTACTTTCGATTTGGTAAACTAGGGTCTATAAATACTTTATATAGTCTATATGTTTTGATACAACGTCAGAATATATTAATATATCATAATGCAGTTTAAATGAATCAATCCATTTTGTTACCAAAACTTCCACATTTGTGATTTTTTATGTGTAGCTTATATACATGTATATATAATGGATAGTCTGAGGTTGTAAAGTCTAAGATAACAGCACCAAACAGCTTGTTTATTAAATAGTATGCTTGTATATTAGATATTATGTTTCATACATCATTGACAAATACTGGTTTTCAGATTCTGTTTCCTTTTTAATAGGATAGAGACACAATCATCATTTATGATGTAGCCGTCCACAGAGAGGGAATATGGTGAACTAGACATCACTACAAATATGATAGTTATAACATTAGATTAGATTTTATTTGATTTATTGTGCTTAACGCCACTTTTAGCAATATTTCAGCTATATCATGGCTACCAATTTAGTGGTTGAGGAAACCGGAGTACCCGGAGAGAACCACCGACCATGGACAAGCAACTGGTAAACTTTATCACTTGCGGCTGCGAGTCGAGTGCACCCTTTTTGTAATTTGCAAAGCTGGGCGCGAACCCACGTCGTATTTGTGATAGACTTGTATGAGTTGTTAGGTAATCTCTCCGGCTTCTTCCACCACTAAAACTGGTCGCCATGATATAGCTGAAATATTGCTGAATGTGGCGTTAAAACATCAAAAATAAATTATAAAAAAAATCAAGATAAAGAAGGGCATTAGCCCGTTAATTTCACGTTCTGCTATATAGATCATGTCTTTTCGCTAAATAATTCCCAGTGTTTTGACTATTATGTTGATCGTTGAGCCATCCCATTAAACCTTAAATAAAGAATACAACAGATACAGCTAGATCTATTTCATACCTTGACATACACTTAGAAATTGACAGTGCAGTGTGGCCGGCTAATAATGAAACTTTAAGACAAAATAGACGATTTTAATTTTTCTTTTGTGAACTTACTATTTATATGTTGCATGATTCAAGCAGAACCTGTATATGTAGAATATCTGTTTTAGTTTAGACTACATTCCATGATTGTGGTTATTTTAAGGAAATCATCGATAGAGTGTTGCTGTTAACAAGACAGCTACTGAAAAAAACGTTCTTATAGTGGTTAAGTTTAGCTTTTTGATTGTTTTACATGACCATCATGACTTTCTTTCTTCTTTCATGACTTTATTACTGGATATTTCATAAGACTAACATGACGGGTGCCTCTAGAGGAACAAAACTACATTCCCTCCCAGAGCACTTGTGTTCATACCCATTTCTTTTTAGTAGGATTCGTGTTGCTCAGTTCTTAAGCTTTCTGTATACTACTTTCTGTGTCGACTATTGTGTATCTTTTTGTCCTTTTTCATTTGGCCACTGTGTTGTCTGATTTCTTTTTCATTTGGCCACTGTGTTGTCTGATTTCTTTTTCATTTGGCCACTGTGTTGTCTGATTTCTTTTTCATTTGGCCACTGTGTTATTTGATTTCTTTTTCATTTGGCCACTGTGTTGTCTGAGTTCTTTTTCATTTGATCACTGTGTTGTTTGATTTCTTTTTCATTTGGCCACTGTGTTGTCTGAGTTCTTTTTCATTTGGCCACTGTGTTGTCTGATTTCTGTTTCATTTGACCACTGTGTTGTCTGATTTCTGTTCCATTTGATCACTGTGTTGTTTGATTTCTTTTTCATTCGGCCACTGTGTTGTCTGATTTTCGAATTACGGTATCTGATTACCTCGATGGTATCTTCAAAATGATTTTTATTATGTTTGTTCTTGCTTCTCCGGTAAAAGTCGTGTCGGTGATAGTGGAAGGAAACAAGCTAAGTAAAGATGAAAATATCCATTGTCATTTGAGATATGGATATATCGTAACGGCACACCATATCGTCAGGACGACCGTAGAAGTTATTTAGCGATGACTTTGAATAACATAGAAGCAATGTAACCTTGTTTGGGTAGGTTTTATTATGTCAACAGCAGAGTTCTGTCCAGAAAATCACTGTACTGGGCACAAGTTTAGTTTTATATGTATGTTTTGTAGATCGTTGTTTGTCCTTTTGTGCTTTTTCTTTTGGCCATTGTGTTGTCTGTTCTTCTTCGATATACGGATTATGATTGCCCCTATTTGGTATCTTCAAACTCTTCTGGAAAAACGTATGAGTTGTGAACTGTAAACTCCATATGCAGGTAAGATGTGTTTCCGGAAATAAGATATTATGTACATTCATGTCTAAAACGTGATTGTTGAATAAACATATCAGTTTGTATTTCGAATAATGTTTTTGAAGTTGAGATTTTGTTCATAGACTGCATTGTAAAATGGCACAGGTCAGAAGATCAGAAGTTGTAGTCGTGGAATATTTAAAAAAGGCGGAAATAAAACGAATTTTGAAATAATATACTATTCATCAGATAACGACAACGTT
>MJUT01003680.1:455918-477587 GCA_002080005.1 Gigantidas platifrons | reverse complement strand
TGGTGGAGGAAACCGGGGTACCCGGAGAGAACCACCGACCATGGACAAGCAACTGGTAAACTTTATCACTTGCGGTTGCGAGTCGAGTGCACCATTTTTTGTAATTTACAAAGCTGGGCGCGAACCCACGTCGTATTGGTGATAGGCTTGTATGAGTTGTTAGGTAATCCAACTACCTAACTCACTGAGCCACCCGGGCCCCTATAGATGTACAACACAAACAACAATGTAATTAGATAAACATGAATAAATAACTAGCTTTTACAAGATCGACACTATGTTTGTTTTCAAATGAAAACTTTCCTTTTACTCGTATTTACTAAATTGCAGAAGTGTCCTCACAACAAACATCGTTATATTGCTGAGTCTGCCGAATACTCCACGAAACCTCTTTCCAAATTATTAACATATATTCAATCATCGGTCAAAACCGGCGTTCAGAGTTACTGTGACATTAGCCACTCCAGTGATAATGTGTTCCAGACTTGTCTTCTGAAAAATTAGAAAGGTCTGTTAGAGTACATACAATCAGGGTCCTTATCCTCGTGCAAATAGCATTAAAACATTTGACTTCTCTACCTTCTACAATCTATTCCACACTCAAAAACCTAAAGGACAATCAAAAGAATGAATTCAACTGTTGTAGGTTATTCCAGAAACGCGTTGTGCGCACTAAATTTGATATCTACGTTTTATTTCATAAAAAAATATATAATTACCAACGTAGATACAAATGCTTAGGAATGGACAAATCTTATTTTATCTTCTCTTTTCTTTTATTCGCATGCAGAAGCTTTTCAAGATAAAATAAAGGGTGTTATCCCGTTAATTTCACGTTCTGCTATACAGATAATGTCTTTTCGCTAAATAATTCCCAGCGTTTTGACTATTATGTTGATCGTTGAGCCATCCCATTAAACCTTAAATAAAGGATACAACAGATACAGCTAGATTTATTTCATACCTTGACATACACGTAGAAATTGAGTATAGTAAGGCCGGTTGATAATGAAAGATTACGACGAAATGGATGATTTAAATTTTTCCTTTGTGAACTTTCCATTTGTATGTTGCATGATTCAAGCAGACCTTGTAATGGAGAATATTTGTTTTAGTTTATACTACATTCCATGCTTGTGGTTCTTTCAAGGAAATTATCGATAGAGTGTTGCTGCTAACAAGACAGCTACCGAACAAAAAGTTCTTTGCGGTTAAGTTTAATTTTTTGACATTTTACGCGACCATCATGACTTCTTTTCTTCTTTCATGACTTTATCACTAGATATTTCATAAGAATAAGATGACGGATGCCTCTAGGGGGACAAAACTGCATTCCCTCTCAGAGCACGTGTGTTCATACCCAGTCTTTTTTAGTAGGATTCATGTTTCTTAGTTTCAGTTTTTCTGTATATTACTTTCTGTGTCGACTGTTGTTTATCTTCTTGTCCCTTTTCATTTGGCCACTGTGTTGTCTTTTTTACGAATTACGGTACCTGATTACCTTGATGGTATCTTCAAAATGATTTTTATTATATTTTTTCTGGCTTCTCCGGTAAAAGTCATGTCGGTGATAGTGGAAGGAATCAATCTAAGTAAAAATGAAAACATCCATTGTCATTTGAGATATGGATATATCGTAACGGCCAACCATATCGTGAGGACGACCGTAGAAGTTTTTTTTAGCGGTGACTTTGAACAACCTAGAAACAAGGTATCCCTGTTTGAGTAGGTTTTGTGTCAACAGCAGAGTTCTGTCCAGAAAATCACTGTACTGGGTACAAGCTCTGTAATAACGTATGAGTTGTGAACTGTAAACCCCTTACGCAGGAAAGATGTGTTTCCGGAAATAAGATATTGTGTACATTAATGTCTAAAACGCGATTGTTGAATAAGCATATCAGTTTGTATTTCGAATAATGTTTTTGAAGTTGAGATTTTGTTCATAGACTGCATTATAAAATGGCACAGGTCAGAAGATCAGAAGTTGTAGTCGTGGAATATTTAAAAAAGGCGGAAATAAAACGAATTTTGAAATAATATACTATTCATCAGATAACGACAACGTTTGCTTCTTAATCAATCGTGTAAAAAACGAAAACACGATTTGCTATAATTTCTATTCCTAAAACCGGGACCGTGGGTATAAAAAGCTGTGGGTGGAGCAAGCATTCCGATTGTTCATTTTTTTTACCACGGTTATCTCGAGGAGGAAAAATCAATGGTTACTAGTGTTCCTTCCTACGAAACTTTCAGTCTTGTTAAAAAAATATTTTCGTCAGTAAATCACTTCGAAAATTCAAATTCTGAGGTATGTGATCCTTAAGTCACGTTGGTCCTGTGAAATACAGTTTCATAAATATGCTGTTCATATCAACGGGGATTTTTGATGACAAGCTCCGCCCACAAATTTTGTCGGTAGGCACTACCGCAAATTCTCCTTTAATACGTTTAATTAAAACAAATAGATAATTATTTTCTTTTGATTTTTATGAAGTTCGTTTCAGATGTGTTATTCGCATGTTCACAATAGTTTAGTAAATTTAAATAAGACAGTTGTTGAAATATAAAGAAATAAAAAGATAAACCATTATGAAGCAAACACTGTGCGATCTTATGGCAATTGAATTTACCTCTACTTTAAAGAAATTAGGTTGACAGCCTGGTTGCTCGGGTATGATAGCAGATTAGAATACCCCTTGCTAGTTTATACAGTGAAGATCTCCTTTAATTCAGATGGTAGGTCGCTTTTCCTTGGTGTAGAAAGTATCGATTTCGATCCGCAAAGATGGTGGCTTGAACCTTAAGGATTTTGCAGGTCTTCGTGAGTTTGGACACATGAGGTCAGGCGCCCTGGTCTAAACAATTATAAGACACCAGACGAAACTCGAATTAGACTGGAGGTTATATAACGAAATTAGGTTGCCTAAGTTGATCTAGTGGAGATATCGTTTAGCTCAGTTGGTAGAGCAGTTCTCTTTGATGCAGAAAATACGAACCTACCTCAGTACGTTGTCATGGTACAGAAGGTATGGGTTTCGATCCACAAAGGTGGTGGCCTGAACCCGAAAAATTTGTCATGTGTTCGTGACGTTGGGAACTTCATCAGCCCATGACTTAAGTAAAACGTTCGAGTACGATTTTGTACACTTAGTCCAAAAATGTCCAATCAAAGCAAAGTATTTTCGAATGCCAGTACAAATTGGTGCATCCATGTGCTATAACTTGTTACGTCTCTGGAGTAAGCTTGAATGGACGGGTAGTTATCCTGGTCGTTCGAGTATCACCAACACTAAACACAAAACGATAACGACATATAGCGTTGGAAATTCCGATGCCACCAGCGATTTGTTTGTATAGAAAACATGTAAATACCAATTAATTAGAGTTGTTGTTTTATTATTAACAGTCAATGAACTTGATTACATGTTTATTCCCTTAAAGCCAACATTTCAAATTAAAAAAAAAAGTGCATGTTATTTTGATAGTTATAGTCTTTATCATATTAATGGTCATGTAATTAAGTTACAGGAAATTGCTTTATATAAGCTGTCACTGGAAAAAGATAGAGAGTTTCCGAAATCTACTAGTGATGTCTTTAACATGATGGATGCGTGCCACTCCCCAAACACGTTACTCTCTATGGCCCACTGTCAGGCTTTCCGTATTTTAACCTGACAGACTACTATTGATGGCACTTGATATCCACCCCGGGGAACACGTATGGCAAATCTGCGGGTCGAGTCTTGGAAACAGTCACCGGGACTAATTGGCCAAAATATAGCTGATATCATCGTCGCAAAAATAAACTGTCAGCACCCAATCAACAGGTCAACAGAATGTATTTATTCTATTATCAAATTAACATAAAGTCTTTAAACATTATCTTATTGCAATTAGATTCATCTGTCTCTTTTTTTAAGGGAAATAAACATTAGAAAACATACATGGCATCACAGATTGCAAAAGAAATTTGTCGTTAGATTGCCAAAGCGCTGTTTTTGAAATATATTATTAATATTATCATTATTGTTACTGATTTTTAGATTATTTAGAGCATATCATATGTATTTTTTATTTCATTAAATTGAGATTAACTCAATTATGCGATACATAACAGTCAGCAAACATTATAAATATGAAATGAACGTGAAACAGACTATATTCTCATGTCCTTTGATCTCTAATGAGCACTCCTCTTTTTTAATAACCAGTAATTAATGAATGAGGGCATTCAGGGAACATACACTGATTCCAATATAAAGTTCACGTAAGGTTTAATTATCTAATTAATGCATCTACAAATTATATTGTATGTTACGTGTTCTCCAGCGGATTGAAGATGTTTTAAACCGGATGTTTCCGATTAATAAGCTTGAATAAATTGTGCGGCTTTACTGAAAATATGCATTAACATGTCTTCATTTTTTATTTTTTTTCTTGGGTGTGGTGGGACTCCATATTACTTTATGTTTTTATATGATCGTCAAATTGGTTATGGTCGTCTGACTTCCTGTCCCATGATAACGAGTTTGAGTTAGAACACCCAAATGACATCACAAAGTGTTGTTATATTTTCAAGAGTATGGTTCCTGTGTTAATGAGTTAGACAGTTAAACAGTACATGTACTTTTTAAATTTGCACAAATCATTCTATATCGTAACATTAGATATCTTATAGATTTAGGGGCGGAATCTACCGAGTTATGGCTAGTGAACCTATACATGGAATAGTTACATGGTTATGAATAGTCTCCACTCTTAAAGACGCGTGTTCATGGCTCATATTTAATTCTTGGTCATTGTTCGATATAAGAAGAAGAAGAAGAAGAAGAAGAAGAAGAAGAAGAAGAAGAAGAAGAAGAAGAAGAAGAAGAAGAAGAAGAAGAAGAAGAAGAAGATAAACCAAGTCATGGTGGCGAACGTGAAACTTTCAAACTGATTACTTCACCTCAACTATGAGGAACCCTTGGTTTAGTAGCTTATTTAATACCCTCTCTCAAGGTAATCTCAATAGGAACCACAAGATCTGGAATTTCATATCAACCACAAATATATTCTTCATATGCAGGTGCGGCCGGAATGTTGGAACATTTAAATGGAATGTTCACAATGGGAAAATTGAAATCATCTGTCGTAAAGCTTCGTTCCTCATCGGTTGTCACTGGTAAAAAGATGAAATCTACAGGAAATTTAGATTATAAGTTTTACTTTCTACATCATCTGCCACTTTTCTGATAACTGTTTCTGATTGGATACTTAGTAAAATACAACCTCGTTAATATTATGAAAAGAAAGTTTAAACAGTGATAGTCAACAATTCTACCCGGCAATATCAACAAAAATGAACAATTCCCTCTCATCTTAACTCACTGAACATGAAAAGACCATGACATATGACGTTGAAAATCCTGGTTCAGACTCGGGACAGGCACAACAATGTTACCGTGTTAAATCGGTTAATGGATCCCAACCCTTATTTCTTGAAAACTGAATCTCCAACGGCATCAGATATATAACCAAACGAAAAAAAAACCTGCACAGATTCTCTTCCTCTCAATAAGATCACATACTATCACAAAAATGAATGACAACATGAACATGGACAGTACAATAGCTGGGTCCCTCTCCCAGAGGGTGTGCCGGGGGTAGAATAGACACCAGGTTTCTCCGCCCTAAAAGGAACTAGTCCTCTAAAAGGGGTCAACCACGCGGGAACGCCGGGGTATAGAAATGGGACCGTGAGCTTCTTCGGCTTGAAGGGGCGTCCGTCGGTTGTGCGGGATGTATAATTTCACAACCAACCCGTCCTTCGGATGAGACGTAAATAAAACAGAGGTCCAGTGTTGAGAGATTGCCACCCTCTTCGCACGCTAAAGAACCCAGTGTAACAGCTCATTATGAGCATTATGCTCATGATGAGTGGTCCATAGGAGACCTGTTGTACTGGCTAAATTATCCGTCCCTACCCATCACCTTTCCTTATTTCGAGTCCAGTGGCGTTTAAATTGTTTGATGTTCTCGTCCTGAATATAGCTGAAAAATTTGAATCAATCAATCAATCAATCAATCAATCAATCAATCAATCAATCAATCAATCAATCAATCAATCAATCAATCAATCAATCAATCGCTGGGTCAATGAATGCGCGTAGTTGACTGACTACAAGCTAGAAACCTGTTGGTTTAAGACCATTACTCTGCATTCCTCATCTTTTGTTATCACTTATTGTAAGACTCAACAAAGATTACAATCATTTTTCCTCGTATTATATTTGACCACTACCGACTTCCATAGACCATTGTTCAGGCTTGATCGGTTGATTGATTCATGATTTGATTTATTGTGTTTAAAGCTACTTTTAACAATATTTCAGCTATATCATGGCAACCAGTTTTAGTGGTGGAGGAAGCCGGAGTACCCGGAGAGAACCACCGACCATGGACAAGCAACTGGTAAACTTTATCACTTGCGGTTGCGAATCGAGTGCACCCTTTTTTGTAATTTACAAAGCCGGGCGCAAACCCACGCCGTATTGGTGATAGGCTTGTATGTGTTGTTAGATCCAACGACCTAACTCATTGAGCTACCCGGGCTTGATTGGTAGAGATATTCAACAGCTGCTTTCTTCTCTTATCAACTACTAATTTATGAAACCTGTCAATAGATTAAACATTTTCAATAGTCATGTGCAACTTCTGACATAATCTTCAACTCACTGATGTGGTCAGTATTTGGTAGAAATAGAGGTACATATACGGGGGTTATGGCTATGGTGTTTAACGCCACTTTCAACAATATTTCAGCCATATTGTGGCTGTCAGTTTTATTGATGGAGCAAACCGGAGTACACAGAGAAAACCACTGACATGCCGCAAGTGACTGACAAACTTTATCACTTAATGTTTTATCGAGTACACTTCTCCTGAGTGGGATTCAAACTCATAGCTTTTGTGGTAATAGACACTGATTGCATGGGTAGTTGTAAATTCAACTACCATATTACCACGACCACGACGGTCCCGGTTCATATACGTGTAGTATGAATTTCTTGTATGCCATATGATGTAATGTAAGTGTAGCATTATTTCAAATAGTTGTAATTTCAGACTTTATCACATTTGTTTGTTTTACATTCATGTTAATAGAAGAAAATTGACATTCTGTCACAATTGCCAATAAAAAGACTTCTTATTAAAGCTAAAAATCAAACTCTAAGACTGTTGGACTGAAAGTTAAGACGTTAAATACAGTCCGGCATCCTTTCGGGTTCGGAAGATATAGTGTGTGGTTTGAGACAGATTTGTGATTTTGTTTAGTAATAATAATTTAAAAAAATATCACGTCAATTTATGCACATCTATGCACTCGTATTATTTGTTGTGTTTATTTGTAATATATAGAATGGACAACTAACATTGACTTCAAGGTAATATTAGACATATTGTCAATGGTCGTGGAAACACATTCTTTCTTTGACTAGACACCACCGGATGTTTGTCCCCGATGCACATTTCGACTAACAAAGTCTCGTCATCGGCACAGACAGATAGAATGGCGTGACGATTCAATAAATGTAGTGCTTACTCTCTTGAAATATGCTTTACACGATTGAATTCTTATGCCAAACCTTTAAATCTTCAATATTCTCGTATTTACAATTACATACTAATAATGTCAAATCTCTATTTCTTTTTATTATAAAAGATAATACTGAACGTTAAAAATTTAATGAAACAAAAATGCAATATTGCTTTTTATTGCATTTTTTATTATTATTATATTTTTATATTAAAGTCTATTTCTATAAATAAACATTATTTTATTAGTGTGTGGATTAGTTTAAGTTTTCTTTGTTCGTTCAATACAAAGAAATAAATTGCTTACACTAACTTCACTGAAAGTAAACTACAATTTCCAAATGCTCATTCGAACAAAAAAATAACCACATACTTTTCTATCGTTTTTTTCCCACTCCATGATACCGATATGTCCTAATTTAAAATAAGGTCAGACGACACTCATTAATATACAGAAGTAATGTTTAAATCTCATTGCTTCACCAGAAACAATCTGGTTTTACACGGCATCATATATCAGTCTGTTATGCATATTGTTCACCCGCGCAACACTTGAGCGGAAATTCTGAAAAATTATATTTTAGTGAATTATTAGACTTGCCTAACTATTTACTAAAAAGAAAATAAAGAGTAATACAAAATGAATACATGGATTTGTGTGACACTTAGCTGAGCACAAAACTCGAGACTTCCCGAATGGAAACGTGTTTTGCATTTTTTGTGCCTTTTCCCATGTTATTCTGTATTAAATACTATATAATCTCGTTATATCGAACTTGAAGGGACCACAAATTCTCTTCGAATTATCGGAGTCCGAAGAACCAATAGATTTAAGTACTACAAAGTGAGATTATTATACTTTGACATGTCTAAGAATATGAGTTATCGTACTTCGATATAATTATTATGTAACCATTGCGTCTGCTTGCAGTGGCGTATATATATACATTCTTGGAAGTATATGCCAAGTAATGCGGCGAAGGGTCTAGGGAACCCCGGGCGAAGCCTCCCTGAAGCTCGATTTTAATGCTGTTTTGTTTTCGTCTAATTTTGCCAACACACCTATAACATATTCTATATCAATGTCAAATGAACGATGAACATGCATGAGAGCAAGAAAAGACAGGCGATCATCTCCAATGGTGGACCTTAAGTAGTTTTTGATTGTGTCATTACACTGAATGAATGTTCTACTGTTGCAGATGACGCAGGAATTGTACTAAGAATAGGTATAACTATGCATTGCAGGGTTCAGACATGTGTTTGTAAGGGTGAGCGTGTCCTCAAGTTTAGATGGTCTGTCTTCTGTAAAAGCCCAACGAGCTCTTCATCGAAAATAATGTTCATCTATTCAAAAAATATGATGATTCTGAGAATGTTCAAATAATGATTTCATATGGCTTCTGGCTTGTTGAAAATTAAAATACGGGTCGGAGTGAAAATCAGAAATTGTGCATAAATGAAATATTTGGAGCTTGACATTATGCTTTTCAAAATTAGGTTTAGGCAAGTACCTACACTACCCATAGGCTGCTACGCCACTGGCTTGTGTAGTAAAAATGTAATATATGCCTACTGTCTTGCCCTAATGACAGGACGGTAATGAATGCCTATTGTCTGAGGAATGACATGCTCCTTGCACACAGTAGCTCCAAATGAGCAGGGTTGGTAGGAGTGGTCGTTCTTGGTTTGTTTCGAGTTAAAATTTTCCAACCATCCATTGGCCCATTCAAACACCACATTTTCAATCAATCAATCAATCAATCAATCAATCAATCAATCAATCAATCAATCAATCAATCAATCAATCAATCAATCAATCAACTAGATTTATGTAACAAATAAGGTTTTCATAATTTTGATTGCTAAAATGATCCCGATTTCAGAAATATAACTCCTACATGTATACAAAAAATAAGCCTCTCCTATCTTGATTACCAGAGTAAGGTATTAAATTCCTTGTTTTTTAATTTAACGATCGCTATGAGTATGTTCATTCTTGTTAACAGTATTAAATGAGGGAATCGCATAAAATGACAATTAAATGGGTGGCTTAGCAGTATGTATAAATGGCAAGGAGTCACAGACTGTGTTCATATCTAATTACGATAATGTCATCATTTATGAGCTTAGTTACGGAATAGACAATTACTGATTTTATGGTAAGTTTTTCTGTTTTAAAGGAAATTAAAAGACAATTATTGATGTAGGATATTAGAACACTACTCTAGAACTATATCAATAAAACATTCAGTTTTTAAATGTGATTGGGAAAATAATATTTTTAACTGCAAATTATGCAGACAATATACATATTGTACATGGTTTAGAAAAAAAATATATTTTAGATTTTAATTACAGGACATGTTAATGAGTTACACAATATATAAGTAATACTTTGTTTTGAATTCTTGTTTACAGTTGTGCTATGATTAACAAGTATTATGTATATACGTCAGTCATGATATACGTACGATATTTAGGATAATTTACAAATCACTTGAGAGTTAAGACATACCATATAATTTTATGCAAATTGATTGGAAAATCGTGAAACACAAATGAGTTTATGACCATTCATATGATAGAGACTTAATGAATACATCATTACACTGACAGATAATAGAGACATACAATGCCTACTTAATTAAACACGCAAAACTCTATTTCCAGAAATTACAGCTGGTGCTACGAGTGTGAAGACAAATCCAAAATGTGATTAATAAGGATGTAATATGACATGCTGTATACCCTTACACATAGGTGCTTGACATAATTATCACTTCAAGTGTGAATGAACATATTAATACTTGGTAGATTATTAATATTTTTCACGATTCGATGTTTGTAATATTAAACCATTTTCACCATTTCAGATTTTATTATAGAAAGGAAGGGAAACAATAATGATAATAGTTCAGTAGAGTTTATCAACTTCGTTCAACAACCAAAATTTGATGAAAACCGATAGCATGAAATGTTTAATTCATGTCATAATATGGATCTGTTTTATAACATATTCCGAACAAATAATAAATGTTAAAATAGGAGTTTTACTGATGACGAGCGCACCGGAACCTTTCGATCTACGAAGAGTTGGACCAGCACTGGATATAGCATTTGAACGTGCCGAGGCGGAACATGGCGTTAAATACGAAGTGGTAGTAAAGAATTATACGGGAAACTGTCCTAAACAAACCGTCATTGGTTACTTAGCTGAGTTATATTACGTACATAACGTAACAGCAGTAATAGGGCCAGCCTGTTCCGAAACTATAGAAGCCGCGGGTCGCTTGGCTCAGTATTTGGAGATGCCCATGATTAGTGGTGTCGGGGACCTCGTTATCAGAAAGCAACACGATATGTACACAACATTTACAAGAATGTCTTATAACTTAGATAAGTTATCTGGTAAGTTCTTCTTTTTATAATTATAAATGTTAATATGATGATAGCCGGAGAAAATAAAAATATAAGAAAAGTAGTGTTGTAAACAAACGGTTACCTAGGATACCATTGGTGCTTTAGCCACTCAACATTGTATGTTGTCAGCACCTATTATGGTTGAAAGATAATAAAATTTCAAACATATAAAAACTTGTAGATGTGGCTGCTTTCCCTACAAAAGAATTAGAATAATTTTGTAATATCTATCGATAGAAATTCAGTAATGACAACAAATTTTAAGAAAACTGTTGACAAAACTTATTTTTATTTCATAAAATTGTTAATTTTATTTCAAAGAAAGCTACTTCTCTCAAATTTTTAGAAATAGGTCTTAATGCAATAAATAATACGATTAATTAAGTTAATAAATCAATAAATTCATTGGTGCCCGTCGATTTTGACTCATGTGTTAGGCCCTTTGGTTTTCTTACTCCTAAAGACTGTTTATTTAACTTTCTAATCTTTTGACATTGAGGATACCCGAAAAAGGACATTTCAAGACCCGCGTCTTGTCCACTTGTTTTCCCCCATTAAATTGTGTCTTTATTTTTTCTCTCTCACAAAATCCTCAAAATTTAGATAATATTCAGACTGTGTAATCGTTGTCCCCTACAAAATGTACCTTCGCGTCCATAGTGTACTTTGACTCCCTTTTTTTGTAAACCACGTGACGAACGGACATCCAGTGCGGAACACATTCAATTTCCAATTTCTCAACTTCTTCTTATAGAATAAATTTAGCATACAGATACAAAATGTATTCCATATTGTCCTTAATAAATTTAGCATACAGATACAAAATGTATTCTATATTGTCGTTAAAAATATGTTGCATTTAATAATAAATGCGTCTGCTGTTTGAAAGTTCATCGGCATGGTTAAGATTGACGATATTTTCTACAGGAAATCAAAGTAGATGTCATTGAAAACAAGAAGAAGTCACAGTACAGTTTGACATTTGACTAGTCGAACATGTTCGTTTTATGTAGCAGTGTACTATTACATTTGTATTACAAGTTATTGGTTATTGGATTGAAAAGAAAAATAATTTCACGGGGTTTAATTCCTGAGGTTACATTTTAAATATTATTCTGACAATTAATTGTCAAATATCTGGTCCATGCTGGTGAACAAACAAACAAACGAACGGAGTGAGTGATTGTTGTTTGACGCCAATGCAGCAATTTTTTCAGCTATATCATGGCGAGAACAAGTTAATTTTCAATGAGATGACGATGAGGTCGTCTTTGTACTAGACCAACAGGCTGAGTTGGATTTTTATAGTGCTAGCTCACTGAAACAACAATCAGTGAGTAGACGTCTCGCTCTACTCCACCACATTATCCCGATTCCGAGCCGACCAGTCTTTGCTCTTTCCTTTTAATGATGCGTGCTTAGCGGAGAAGCAACAAATATTTTTTTTATAGCCTTTGGTGTGTTCCGACCGGGGCTCAAACCCACAATCTATGGCACTCGAGACGAACACGCTAACCATCATGCCACTGATGCGTTATATCAACAAACTAACGATATGCGCAGCTATTATTAAATGTAGTAGTTTAAAAACATATTTTTTTTTATAGAAAAATGGAATATCTGTATGCTTAATTTATTCTATAATAAGTTGTGATAATTTAAATGGTAAATTCAATGCAAAATAAAGGTATATTCTTTCCACAATGAATGTCTTGCCTCCAGTATCTATATAAATGTACAAAAAGGGGAAGTCACAGTACGCTTAAACGCGAAAGCACATTTCATAGATGACATCGTTTACATAGTGTAAGAATTATATCCCTTCAAAATTATGATGTACAAAACAAGCATGTGTAGTAATGAAAAAGAGTAGTAACACGGTCCTTCAAAAAATAGTTCTACCAATAAATTGTCAAGTTTGCTTAACGTATCTAAATGTCATACAACTTTACAACATTTGTGGTATTAAAATGTTTTTCAACAAAAAATAACAATGATTTAAAAGCAACGCACGCTGACATTAAATATTCTTTAAAAGACTAAATATTTAACAAAATTGTGTACATGTAACAAGTAAGTACAAGTGTCCATCAACTAATCACAATTTGAAGTGTAATTGTAAAATTCCTTGATTTTTAAGGTTTAAATATAGGATTTTAAACGTATTTTTCAAAAATCACCATTTTGGCATAACAAACTATGTACACTGAACATAGACAATATATGTACATTGTCAGATAATATACATTTTTTTTTTCTGTACAAGATTTAGAAACATTGGTAGAAAAGCGAGCCGTTCGGCGAAATCTTCTGACCAATTTCGCAGCGAGTGCAAATATATTTCATTATTACAGACAATATGCATATGTTGTGTTTATCCTGAAATATCAAAAGTCCAAAATATCTTACATTTTGTCTTAAAAGACAAAAAACAATACCGTTCACTCTACATAAACCAGGGACAAGAAAAAGTTATATTTTGGTTAGTGACCGAATAAAAAAAAATCAGTCCATGTATTTTGACTGATCAAATAGAACCAGTACATGATGAATTTCGTTTATCGTGCATGAATACAGGAGTACTAATAGTCAGAGATAGTCTCGTTGGTGTAATGCTTGAATGGGGAAACTAAATGCCACTTGTATATATTTGGTTATAAAAGATTATTACGTAACAAATAAAATGCATGATTTGCTTAACTTTTATGGGGGAAGAGGTTTTTGTGAAAAAATACTTATCGCAAATTTTTATAGAAAAATAAATTAAAAAGAAACTGAAAGATGCAATAAATAAATAATCCGTCTTAGCAAGTTTCAACGAGAAATTTTTGTAAAATTTGAAGAATACTTCGTACCATTTTCGTGACCAAATCAAATATAATTTGATCTTTGATTCGGTTAGAGATAGGTAGTTTTTTTTAAACCTTTGCTATGAAAATAAAGATATATTTTAGTGTTTTCCATCTGATTTTGTCTTTCTTGTTAATTATATTGTGTTTTCCATTAATAAGTTCTTGGCGAATTTGAGTGGGAGCTTTCATTTATTGTAATTTCAAAAATATATTTGGTTTGTTGCATACTTTTTGCAAATGAACAAAACAACATATGCATCTAACTAACAAAAAACTTTTACTGATTTGTGACTGTAATTTACTGACTTATGCCTGACTTACTGATTTGTGACTGTAATTTACTGACTTATGCCTGACTTGCTGATTTGTGACTGTAATTTACTGACTTATGCCTGACTTACTGATTTGTGACTGTAATTTACTGACTTATGCCTGACTTGCTGATTTGTGACTGTAATTTACTGATTTATGCCTGACTTGCTGAGTTGTGACTGTAATTTACTGACTTATGCCGGACTTGCTGAGTTGTGACTGTAATTTACTGACTTATGCCTGACTTGCTGAGTTGTGACTGTAATTTACTGACTTATGCCTGACTTGTTGAGTTGTTACTGTAATTTACTGACTTATGCCTGACTTGCTGAGTTGTGACTGTAATTTACCGACTAACGACTTATTTACTGATCTTGTGATGAGACTTCTAAAATTAATTATAATTTTAACAGCTCACTACTTCCGTTTAAATGGGGACATACATTTATATTTGATAGTACATGTAGTTAGTACATTGTCGGTACAGGTCTTGCTGTTCATTACTATCTTTATTTATTTGTTATTTACTGGAAATTCCTTCATACAGTACATAAAACACTTGTCAATAGAAATATACAAGTGGAAAAGGAAATTTAATCCCATAGAAAATTGTGTTTTCACAAGTTTGTTTAAATGACTTAAAACACCGTCTTTTAGCAAAACTTGAAAACATTTGTGTACTGTTCTTATTGCCAACATTGCATATCAAAATAGGTCGGCATTTTCTACAAATGTTCATCAATATGTTGTGAACCGCCGTGGTCTAGCGGTATATAATAACCATTATTTAAAAATGAAAGTATGAATTGTGGCCAGTTGGTCGCCAGATCTACACATCATTCCCATACAATACTTAATTTGTATAATGTGTTAGTTATGAATATTAGTTCAATCATTGTCTTAAATCGCGTATTAGCAATAGTGATATTTTATGATATGGAAGTTTTATCAATATCCATTTTCGTCATTAATTTCAGATTAAACCGTTACAAATCAATCTAGGAAATATTGTATATTTATACAAGATGTCTGCATTAAATATTTATGATACTGAACTGATAAAATCAAACAACTTCAGGCAAAACATGGTCACGTGAAGTTTTTACAGGAACCATGATTATTTTTACAGTCAGAAAAAGGAAATGGAAATATCATTCAATTTAAAATGATTTTGTTAATTTGTATATTGCAACAAGTAAAACTGATATGACTCAACTTTATTTGGGATGTCTGCGACTAAATTTATCGGGGTACTAATTAGTACAATGGGTAATTGTGTGTACTATACTTTCAGGTAAACAGTCTGTTCTGTGGGATGACCGATTAAAACCAAAATATTAAAGGGGCATTAGCTACGATTTTGACCAAAAAAATTATATGCTTTGGAAATTGGTAAATAGCTTTAAAATTATGAAATAAAGGTAAATATTTCACATTAAACAGCTTATCGAACCACTTTCCGCCTTTTGAGAACGAAAATTACCATCGATTACTTATTTGCTTGCAAGGAAATAATTTGACCTCGCTTTTTCCGTATGCAATTGACCTTACTAGTGACAGGTAAAAACGAATAATTTGTATTTTGTCGCTTATTAACTGCCAACTTTCATGGTTCTTTGTCCGTAATTAACACCGACTAAAAGCAGATTCACAAAAAATAAGAAATAAGTGCATTGTTGTACTGATTTAATGACGATTCGACAAACTCCGTAAACAATGTCGATAATTAATAAGATGACGTTCATTTCTTGATCGATCTAAAAACACGATCAGTTGCACGTTTTTTCCCCGATACGCGTACATTTCATAACATTTATAAGTTACAGAAACACGTTTTATCAAGGCATCAATCATATCTGATAGTTTTTATGGATAACAACAATTTACGATTTGGCAGATAATGCCCCTTTAAATGAATTTAACCCATATCTTGTTGTCTGTACACTGGGTAATTCTGCTGTATCTTGATACCTTTTAGAACATTTATTTTGTTTGATTTGAATTAGATCATGTAAATAGACTGGACTCTGCTTATGCACAGGGGTCGTCGTGGTCCTGATCGTATGGTAGTTGGATTTATAACTACATATGCAATCAGTGCATATCACCACTAAAGTTATGAATTCGATTCATGCTCAGGCGAGGTGTACTCGATACAACATAATGTGATAAAGTTTGTCAGTGAATTCCGACAGGTCGGTGCATTTCTCCGGGTCCTCCGGTTTCCTCCACCAATAAAACTGACCTTCACGATTTAACTGGAATATTGTTGAAAGTCGCGTTAAGCATCATAACCTTAACCCTGTTTATTGATAATTTTGAAAATTTCAATTGCTATGATACTTCCAAATTTTAATGAAGGTAATCTAGATTGTCTAAGAGATCCTCATATGTACTATTGTAATCATTATAAATTAATTTTAAAGTCATATCTTGAATTTTTTCCATCTTTTTAGAATTTTATTCATTGCAAAAATGCCAAGTAACTAGACAGTAGTTAGTATTTGATAGGATAACGGAATGGTATATATAGTAATACCCAATTTATTTAAATATCTACCAACTCGCATAAGAACATTTAGCTGCATAGATGAATTTTTACAGATTTCAGTTGGTAATAATTTGTCACACCTAATAATTTATCTTCACCTTCACATTTAATTAAATTTTCGTTTATGTTAAGATTTATGTTTTTGACATGGGTATTATTTCCAATGGCCAGAACCTGAAATTTGTCAAGGTTAGCTTTTACTTGATAGCTGTAAACCAATCAATATGATTTAAATTATCATTTTCCAAGATTGAGATTAATTTATCAAGATCATATCCAGCATAGGCAACAGTAGTGCTATCATCTGTATAATTATATAATGAACTGTCTTTTATAAAATAACAAATGTCATTTACGAAAATACTGAAGATCATGGTCCAAGAATTGAGACTTGCGGAACACCCTTATAAATTTCTTTCCATTCACTTAGTGATGATCTCAATTTAACAGACTGTTTCCTATTGGACAAGTAAATATGAATTAGTTGTAGAGCCTGACTATACAGACCATACTATTTTAGTTTTATTTATCAGAAGATCATGGGGGTGACAGTCAAGTCCTTTTGATAGATCCATAAGTATTGCTGCTATGTTTTTGTTTTCATCCAATGCCTGAATCCATTCTTTCATAATTATTTTTGAAAATAAGTTTGTCAACCATAACCAAATTAAAAGGATGATAGAGAGGGGTGAAATATATTATAGAGGGGTGAAATATATTATAGAGGGGTGATATATATTATAGAGGGGTGATATATATTATAGAGGGGTGAAATATATTATAGAGGGGTGAAATATATTATAGAGGGGTGATATATATTATAGAGGGGTGATATATATTATAGAGGGGTGATATATATTATTAAAGTAAGAGCTTATAAATCATAAATACCTCGCCCATTTTTATTTTTTTTTTAGATAAATGGCAATATACTACAGGCCTATATTTACTTTTGTCTAATGTATTATTTTTCTTATGACTTGAGCATTTTGTAACTTATCAGGAAATACATATATTTCAGTGCTCTTGTATATTAGTTGTGTAATTGGTTTTTACAACGACTGGTTTAGTTAGTTTAAGTATTTTAAGGAAATGACATCTTTTCCTGTAACTTTTTTTATGTTTAATTTATTTGTCTGTTTAGTTACATATTCTTCATTTACTGCTTTGAAACTTAAGCCATCAATTTCTGGTTTGTTTTCTTTTATTTGTATAATTCTAGGATGGTTTTTATTTTTTATGTTTTCATTTGAACCAATATCTTTTGCAGCATTGATGAAAAAAATTATAAATATTGTTGCTATTTCTGTTTTGTTATTTTCTTCCAGAATAATATCTTTATTATCAATATTTCCTTTCAAAGTAATAATTTTGAAATGAAAACCTTTTAATTTTTGTTACAAGATTTCTCTGTTTTCTGTATTTTCTCCAGTTTGTATCAGATTTAACTTTGAGGAACTTATTTTTTTTGTGCAACATCCTTTTTTGTATAATGCTTTACGGAGTTCATTATTTATGAACGAGGATGGCTGCGGAATTGATCTCTTTCTTTTCTTTGGTGAATGTGTGTCGATGGTATTCATAAAAGCTGTTTCAAAGTTATTATATGCATGATTAATGTTGCTTTCTGAAATCAAAGAATTATTTTTTTCCCATATTTGACTATGACATTTTTTGAGACGCCTATCATGTTTAAAAACATTTGTCATTGGTTCTACATTATTTTTAAATTGAATAGAATTGTGTACATGACAAATAACACAATTGAAATTTAAAATATTCATATATTTATTTGGGAAATTTGACAGGATTTAAACTGTGGGCAGCATTTTTAGTGAAATATGTTGGACTTTTTACTAGGTTGTGCAAGTCAAAAATATCACATACATTTGTCAAAGGGATGGATTTATCTTGTACTAACATATCATAGTTCATATCCCCAATAAATATAAAGGTATCATACTTGGTTGTAATCTGATCACATGTTGTTTCTTTAAAATTATTGTTATATTCATTTTCATTTATTGTTTGTGGTCTGTATATTCTAGTTATTTACTACTTAAACAATTTTTATTTCAATAGATAAAGATTAAATAAAGTTAAATTCTAATTTTGCTTTTCTATCACAACGTAAATCTGATCTGACATATACTGCAAGTCCTCCTCCATGTGACGTACGACTTTTTCTACAGAAATGATAGTTGTCAACGTGAAATTTAACATTGTTAAAACACGGGTGGTTTGCTACGTCACACGGGTGGTTTGCTACGTCACACGCACGGATACTTGAACATTGCCTCGAGGTAGGTTTATGCAGTTGTACAATTTAAAAAAAGGAAAACTAACAATACCAAGTAGTTCACCGAAGGACCCACATATCAGACTTCATTGTTAGCATACATTCATTGCGTGGAAACCCGTCAGTTTTGCAAACACTTCTGTACAGTTAAATGGGTTTTGTGTGAACGGTATCCTTGCCCGGAATTTTAACTGTACAGAAGTGTTTGCAAAACTGACGGGTTTCCACGCAATGAATGTATGATAACAATGAAGTCTGATATGTGGGCCCTTCGGTGAACTACTTGGTTTTGTTAGTTTTCCTTTTTTTTCAAATTGTACAACTGCATAAACCTACCTCGTGCCGATGTTCAAGTATCCGTGCGTGTGACGTAGCAAACCACCCGTGTAAAAGTGTCAACTAATTTGGTCTCTAATAAAAACAATACATCTACGGTGTTTGTTGCTGACAGGTCATGAACATGACAGAATTTATATCTAAAACTGTATATGTTAAGATAGGCTGTTATCAGTTTAATTGTGTGTTTACTTTTTTAGTCTTTAATTTGAGTAAAACATCATGGCCATTGTTGGTGTAATTCTCATCTAAATCAATGTTTACATCATTTTCCATACTTTCTGATAATGTGATGTGAAAGAAGGAGTCTGTAAAATGAAATGATGAACAGGGTTTACTTTACATATCCAAGGTACATCAGATTTACAGAGAGGTATATATTGAGGGTTGGTTATAGCCGCGCATTTAATATGCCACCAGAGGCTGCGATGCTTTCTAGCAACTTCTATGTAGCAGTGACCACGTGGGATTTTCACAGGGCCTGGTAATAAAGATATATCACCACTTTAATATGATAAGAAAAGTTAATAGTTTATGATGACTTTGTTTGAATTCTATAGAGATAGACAATGGCTTTATTTTACTGTGCTTTATATGGCAGAACAGCACAACATGTAGGACAAGATTAAGGTTGTCGGCAAAGTTTATATGATATCCGTTTATTTAGAATGGTTCTCTCGGGATATAATTGTGATGGTTGACATTATGAAGTACCTTTTGACTATCGGTAACGTCTCCAATGTTCAGAGATACTGATAAGAAGAGTTTGAAGATACCAAAGGGGTAATCAGAATCCGTATATCGAAGAAGAACAGAGAACACAATGGCCAAAAGATACCAAGGGATAATCAGAATCCGTATATCGAAGAAGAACAGACAACACAATGGCCAAAAGATACCAAGGGATAATCAGAATCCGCATATCGATGAAGAACAGACAACACAATGGCCAAAAGATACCAAGGGATAATCAGAATCCGTATATCGAAGAAGAACAGACAACACAATGGCCAAAAGAAAAAGTACAAAAGGACAAACAACGATCTACATAACATTACACATTAGACTAAAGATTGAGTAACACGATAAAATAGTCAAAATAGAATAAACTAGTCTCAATGCATTCATATTACACACTGGTATTTATACCGGAAGTAGTTATTGTAGCGCTTTCATGCGAGTTGTTTTCATTGACTACGTTGATGTACGGTTTCGATTATCTTCAGCTTTGGAAACAAAATAATGCTATTTTTCGTTTCTAGACGTCTCAGACTAGTGTATTCCTATTTTTCGTTTCTAGACGTCTCAGACTAGTGTATTCAAGTGCCAAGAAATATGTTTGATCGTTGTTTATGTTGTTACTGAGAAATGTTTACACATGTATCAACGAAATTACGACCATAACAAGGGCCGTCGTGGTCGTGATCGTATGGTAGTTGGATTTACAACTACCTATTCAACCAGTGCCTAACACCACTGATGTTGTGAGTTCAAATCACGATTAGGGCGAGGTGTACAACATTATGTGATCAAGTTTGTCAGTGACTTACGACAGGTCGATGGTTTTCTCCGGGTCCTCCGGTATCCTCCACCAATCAAACTGACCGCCACGATATAACTGAAATATTATTGAAAGTGGCGTTAAGCACCATCAAACAAACAAACATAAAACCATGACAAACTCAGAGAGACAAAATGATCGAACATATTAACATAAAAAATCAATAAATGCACATACTAAATAGATATTCATAAAGATCAAGTAATTATATAAATATTTGTTTGAAGAGTATCAAAGACAATTCTTATTTTTAATTATTGTCTTTCACACAAAAGATCATCCGATATGTGTTCAGTTGGGTGATAACAGGTGCAAAACTGTCAATGAACGTCACTTGAAAGTGCCATGTGTACGCCATGCCCGTGAGATCAAGTTGATTAATTATACAACTAATGTGCTTAATTAATACAAGACAAGACAAATATTGTATTGCACCTTCGATATTCTCTAACGTTTATTAAAAAAGTCTCATCTCTTGATTACACAATATGAATACAAATAAAAATAAACCCACAGGCATAGTTCAAACATGCAAGAGCCACTCCGACAAGAGATACGAGATACTATTGTTAACTATAAAATATAAACAATAATATGAACATATATAACAATATGGTTTCTTTTCATTAAAATCTCGTCGCATATTTTGGCAGAATAATAACACATATTTTCATTAGTAACAAGTGTTGCCTGAGGACAAGTGTGGACACAGAAATGTGCTGTCCAAAAGGCAAGTGTGGATGTCAATATTTCATAT
>MJUT01003680.1:415842-431150 GCA_002080005.1 Gigantidas platifrons | reverse complement strand
CATATATACAAACCTATGAGACATCCAATAACCCACATATATACAAACATATGAGACATCCAATAACCCACATATATACAAACCTATGAGACATCCAATAACCCGCATATATACAAACCTATGAGACATCCAATAACCCGCATATATACAAACATATGAGACATCCAATAACCCGCATATATACAAATAACACTTTATGCTGAAACCAAATGCAACTTGAGTAGACATGGAGCAAGCTTAATTTCTTTAGAAATCTTTACTATTGTAAATAAGACCAACCTCAGTAAAAAAACGAGAAATATGTACTAACTGTTCGCTATGATAAAACTAGTATTGCCTTTGTGTGAGGTGAACACCCCAATTGTAAAACACTCAAAGAGTTGCTTCCCCTGTGCAAATCCATGAGGGAAGCAACTCTTTTCGCTTTGACAATTCTAGATGTTCACCTAGCAAGAAGGCCATACTTGTTTGTTTTGTTTTTTCGCGGGAATAATTACTTTATTTAAGTTTTCAAAGCACAAAATAATTATATTCTATTTCAATACTTGTTTACGTTGTTCAAGTATAATTTATTATTATAACCTAAATTGACGTTATACTAGATGACGTCACAACGCAAACTAATTATGTTGAAACAAATACTCTTGATTATATTATTACAATCAGGTATGGTAATTGATTGATTTGTTGCTGTTTTATTATCAGGTCGTTAATTACTTCATCACGGCATTTTACGACGGAGCCATGTATCTAACGGAGGCCATAAACAGAACGATAGAAGATGGCGGAGACCTGAGCGATGGATTGGCACTTTCTCAGAGAGTCTGGAATAATACATATATGGGTAACAATAAATGTAGAACAAAATATTTCAAGACAAAGGGGATCGATTCTGACTATTATCTAACGCTCTGTGACTATTGTAGCACATTACTTTGTGGATTACCTGCAGATGATTTAACTTCATCAATCAGAGTAGAATGCTGATGTTGTAATGTAGTATCTACTCACCAAAGACATATGTTTAGTTATCAGTCATGAATTCTTTAGATATAAAAGGAACACAAATTGCTTCTGACAAACTGAAAAAAAAATGAATCAACTGATGATCTTTATCTTACTAAAAAAAAAACTTATTTGATGGATATCATAAAAACTTACATCTTAGATATGTAATTTTTATAATTTTAATGCACACAATGTTTTTCTGGAATGACCCTCATCATGTATGCTTTTCTGGAAAGACCCCCATCATCCCAAAGCCAAATAATTTAGAAGTCTTTATAAGTAAGTAAGCTAATGTGTATAAACAGGATAACCAAAGTCAGATATACCTACATTGTAATGGAGATTGACCTTAGTTTTAATACATTACATTACTATAGCATTTGTTAGCTGTAAATTTCAAACATAAATACATGTATATCTGATAAACCATCTCAGTGTTGAAGTCCTGAATACAGGGTGGATGATACACTCGTGACTAATAGTACGTCAGCAGAGGTATCGACACAAGTACTAGTAATAAAAACGTAGATATCTAATTTAGTGTGTTTCTGGGATGACATTTAACAAGAACGCCCATAGTAACTGGTCCCCTGATCTGTAGTTGTGCTATACTCTTCATTGTTTAAGACGAATAAAAAAGGACCCTATGAATTGAGTGTTCGAGTAAATGCAAGATCCGGACACAAAAAAATGCAAAACTAAAGAATAAAAGCCCATAAAAGTAGACTACAACTGTTATATGGGGTTTGTTTTAATTAGGCGTGGGACTGTTGCTTATTTTGTATTCGATTCATCCCTGTACTTGAAACGAAGTATCGTCGAAAATCTACATCATGGGTAGTATTATCCGCATTTCATTATCCTGTTTAGTATTATCCACATTTCACTATCCTGTTTAGTATTATCCGCATTTCACTATCCTGTTTAGTATTATCCGCATTTCACTATCCTGTTTAGTATTATCCTCATTTCACTATCCTGTTTAGGCTCTTTTGGTTTTTTTGCACACAAAAACGTTTTACCAAAATGGCTTTGACTTTGAACGTTCACGATGAAGGTTATTTCATAAACGCGTCATGCGCACTAAATTAGATGTCTACCTTTTTAATCCACGGTATTTGTTGTTGTACATAGATATAAACAACACACTATTATTTGGCGGGAAAACATATTTTATAGGTATTACTGGTATGGTTGCCATAGATGAATTGGGGGACAGAGTTGCTGATTTCGACATTTTTAATATGATGGATCCAGTTACAAAGAAGTTTCAAGTACGTTAATTTTAAAATAATAAAATCAACATTACAAACCGTATGTTTGGCTGATGGCCGATTTATATATTTATATGCATTCGCTATCATTACCAGGTCTTAGAATATTTCAGTTAAATGACGTAAAGAAAATGGTGGAAATTGGATATCCAGTAGACAAAGAAATAATTTCTGACTCATTTCTACTTACGGATATATAGTTATAAGTTATATACATATCTTCTGTATATACATATGAACAAGTTTTCTCATTGAAACAACATGTTACCATTCTTAATCGCTTGATTTATATTTTTGGCACACTATTTGTAATTTGGTGTCTATGACAGCTAATAATATTTGTAATTTGGTATCTATGACAGCTAATAATATTTGTAATTTGGTGTCTATGACAGCTAATAATATTTGTAATTTGGTGTCTATGACAACAGCTAATAATATTTGTAATTTGGTGTCTATGACAGCTAATAATATTTGTAATTTGGTATCTGCGACAGGTTATTTGGTTATGAGAAATGAAGATATAAATAAATATATAAAGAGAGTTATAATATAAATGTATTTAATTTACAGTTAGTTGGACGTTTTCTTGGCGCTACGATGCGCTATGATCCGATACCGGGCGTGTCAATAAATTGGCGAAAGGGACTGCCACCCGATGTTCCAGTGTGTGGGTTTGTTGGTGAATTGTGTCTTGTCGGTATGATAGGTGTTGTTTAAGCATTGTATGTGGCGTAGCTACCCTAAGGTACTTTTAGCATGTGCCTACACATATTGTTTTCTTGAATACTTTTTTTATATATAGATAAATGAGAACTCTTGTATAAAATTCATGTGAGTTTTTTTTTCAAAATCACATGGCGTCATTGTCGTACATCGTAATCTTTTTTAATCTCCTGTGAAACCACTAGGGCAACTTAAAGCAAAAGTTGGCTAGCAGATGACCCAGTCAATCATCCAATATTGATAAAACACACATACAGGGAACAAAATGGGCTGACTTGTTAACAGTTATTGATATGAATATAGAAATTATGCTTTTATTAACAATGCTCTGGTACCACGGCGACAGTTTAGCACATACTAGGCTTGGATAGTCGTTGCATGGGGTCCAGTCAAAACTGTATTCGACATCTCCGATCTATGTCCTAGATATAACCGCCGTTACTCCAAATATAAATGTTTTCAGATGACTAAATCTGCTATAGTTCACACTGAGATAAGCTAAAATTTAAACTGTAGCTTGACACTAATAAGTTAAGTAAATCTCCATTTTTTCCTTCTACATAGTTTATCTGTTATAGCTATAGTGACCAAAGTTTCTTCTATTTTCCATAATTGGTCCTACATGTTTGTATAATAATTAACAGCATACATATTTTGATGACTCTGATAAGTGGGAGAGCAAAACAGGGTCTAGGGAACTTATAAATTGCACATGTAAATACTGAAAATTGGTTTCCGTTTGGATTCTTAGTCGAATGATATACTCCCGTCAGCACTACACTAAAAAAAAGTACCTAGTACATAGCTACACCCGCTTGTTGTTGTTTCCTTAATTGTGCATAATTGATTTAATAGATTTGATTTTTGATGTTTAACGCCACTTGCACCAATATTTCAGCTATATCATGGCGACCAGTTTTAGTGGTGGAAGAAGCCGGAGTACCCGGAGAGAACCACCGATCCTGGGCAAGCAACTGGTAAACTTTATCACTTGTGGCTGCGAGTCGACTGCACCCTTTTTTGTAATTTACAAAGCCGGGCGGGAACCCACGCGGTATTGGTGATAGGCTTGTATGAGTTGTTATGTAATCCAACTACCTAACTCATTGAACCACGAATTCAACATAGAACTTGCATAACAACCGAATATGCAAATAAGCCATATTACAACAAAAGTTGATATATTAAAAATACTCTCATCTGAAACCATGGAATTAAAACATGGTATGAGACACCCATAAGGTACAGGTAGGTTCTTTCAAATCAAAACCGACGATCCAAGCAACCAATATATCCACTGTTAATATAAACAGAAAACAAGGGAAAACACTTCAAATGTATTTTTATTTTAAGATGTAAGTTACTGAAACACAAGCTGTAGGTACATGACAACATAGTTTCAGGATTGTGCTGTGAAATTGATAGAAGTATAGAATATGCAAAACGAGCTGATTTAGACAAAACTATTAAAAATCTTACCCAATGTATCAAGTAAAAACAAACCGCACTGTCATGGTCCTGGTGTATTTATAGACATTGGCGTCATGGTCCTGGTGTGGTTATAGACATTGGCGTCATGGTCCTGGTGTAGTTATAGACATTGGCCTCGCTCTCTTTCAAAGATCACCGTTATTAATAATAACATCTTCTGTAAATTTAGTGGAGACATACAAAATGTATATATAAAATTAATGTTCACTATATTATAACGAAAAATATACAAAAAAATGTATATACAACTATGTTCATTGTATTACAATGACAATCATATATATATATATATAACTAATGTTGCTATTTTTTAACTGCGTGGCATAAAATTACGAAAATTGGGCAGACGAGTGGCTTGGTCAGTGTGCACTAAAATCGGTGTCTAAAGTTACTCAACCGTGAAAGGTATCATGTGACATAGAGAAAGTGATATAAAGCAAATACTAGTAACACGTGCAGAATAATGATAACAAGTTCGTCAACACATCGTGTCAAACCACTTTATACTCTTGAGGTATACACATCGCTTTCCACTATTTAAAGTTAATTTGAATCTCTTGTAATCATGCCATGGCTGACGGAAGTTCAGAGGGGTCAGGATATTGCATTGCTAATGCAAGGTCCAAGGCAACAACAAGTTGCTTTGCAATTTGGTGTGAATGTTTCCACCATAGAGCGTCTTGTCCGTCGGCTGAGAGATACTGGAAGGGTTGTCTACCGTCCACGACGGGGACGTCCGCGCGTAACGATGCCACGTCAAGACAGGGCTGTTCGTCTTGCCCACCTGCGTAATCGCCACGTTACTGCCACTGAAACCGCTTTAACTACGGTAGGCAATCATAATCGCCACATTCACCCAAAAACTGTGAGAAACCGATTGCGCGAGTTTGGTCTGCGAGCTCGTCGACCTTACATTGGTTTTCCTCTCACTCGTGCACGTCGCACGTGTCGTATGGCTTGGTTGGTGGCACATGTTCCCAGACAATTTCCAATGAGGCAATGGAGACGGGTCTTTTTCACAGATGAGTCGCGGTTCACTCTTTTTCGTCCGGACGCTCGACGTCGTGGGGAACGCTTCGTCAACGCTTGCGTTCTTGAGAGGAATAGGTTTAGGGGTGGCTCGCTTATGGTCTGGGGAGGGATATCTCACGGGTTAAAGTTGCCGTTGATTGTGATAGCCGGTAATTTAAAAGGCGTAAGATATAGGGATGAAATCCTCCGGCCGGTTGCAGTTCCATTTGTGCAACAGCATCACCTAATTTTCCAGCAGGATAACGCCCGGCCCCATGTAGCCAGAGTTTGTCAAGATTTTTTCACCAATCATTACATTAACCCACTCGATTGACCTCCGTACAGTCCAGATTTGTCTCCAATCGAACATCTGTGGGACGAACGAACTGGACAGGAAAGTAAGGGGGCGTCGGAATTCACCCGCTACTCTCGACCAATTAAGGGCTGCCTTGTTGGAAGAGTGGGATAATATCCCCATGAGAAGGATAAATGCTCTGATGAAATCCATGCACAGGAGAATCAGGGCTGTAACAGATGCGGGAAAGGGGGGGGGGGCATACGAGATATTGACGAGTTAATCGATTTCACTTGAACATATTGGGGGTACTGTTAAATTGGTTTCAATTACTCATGAATTATTGATCAAAATCTAATGAAATTTTAAAAACTTGTTGATTAAATTTGTGTTTTTATCCTTATATATTAATTTTGAAAAAAACATTCGAATAATTAATATTAAATCGCCTAAAATGTTGACCCTGCATTTCATTTTCCCTTCAGTATATATATATATATATAACTAATGTCGGCTATATCACAAAGGCAATTATATACATAGCTAATATCGACTGTATTCCTATGACAATCATATAAGTTATAACTAATGTCGACTGTATTCCTATGACAATCATATCTTATTATAAAAAATGTCAACTGTATTCCTATGACTCATATAACTAATGTCGACTGTATTCCTATGACAATCATATATTATTATAACAAATGTCGACTGTATTCCTATGACAATCATATTTTATTATAACAAATGTCGACTGTATTCCTATGACAATCATATATTATTATAACAAATGTCGACTATATTCCTATGACAATCATATATTATTATAACAAATGTCGACTGTATTCCTATGACAATCATATACAAAATGTATATATATCTAATATCGACTGTATTCCTATGACAATCATATACATATATATAACTAATATCGACTGTATTCCTATGACAATCATATACATATATATAACTAATATCGACTGTATTCCTATGACAATCATATACATATATATGACTAATATCGACTGTATTCCTATGACAATCATATACATATATATAACTAATATCGACTGTATTCCTATGACAATCATATATATATAACTAATATCGACTGTATTCCTATGACAATCATATATATATATAACTAATATCGACTGTATTCCTATGACAATCATATATATATAACTAATATCGATTGTATTCCTATGACAATCCTATATATATATTTAATTTCGACTGTATTCCTATGACAATCATATATATATATATATAACTAATGTCGACGGTATTCCTATGACAATTTTATATACTAAGTATAACTAATGTCGACTGTATTCCTATGACAATCCTATACATTGTAGCTATTACCAAATATTATTATTCATTATCATTATAGAAGTACAAAGTGGTAACCAGATATTGGTAGTAGTATTTGTATTACTTGGCATTGTTCTAGTCGGCTCAGTAGTATTTATATTTGTGTACAGGTAAGTAATACCTCTTAATATAGTCAGAAAAAAACACTGTTTGTAGTATAATACATACAGGGTATACATTCGTGAGCACCTGATTCACCACCGGATTTTTGGTGGGGTCCGTGTTGCTCATATTTTTAGTTTTTTGTGTTATCCTATTATGTGTTGTGATGTCCGTTACGATTTAAGGATAAAAACGATGTTCGGATCATCTTTTCCTCGAATTGATTGTAGGAGGGCTAATGTCTTGTTTGGGTTGTTTGGGTTTGTTTACGTAAGGGGGTGTCCAATACATATTTTTATTTTGTTTTTCTTCGTCTTGTGTACTCTGTGTTGTCAGTTTCTATGGATTGCCCATTTTTGATTTGTCCCTGCAGTGTCCTCTAACATTCATATAGAATATTAGAAAATAGAATGATTGTTTAGAGTTTTAATTTCATATGCCACATTTTGTGCCTGCGTCAAACCAGTACCTGAATTTCCATCCACCTCTGTCTTTTCTAAAAAGTTTGAGTTTTGTTACCCGTATTTGTTAAAAGTTATGATTGTCAATTAGAAAATGAATGACATTGTCAATCAATGGACAAGAACGTTTTTGTTATTTCAGTTAAATAAAATATTAAAAACATGGAAGATTTATATGATTTGATTCTTTTCTAGAAAAGTAAAACTTGACAACGAATTGGGTCAAAAGTTGTGGCTCGTACCCTGGTCAGAGGTGCAGATGTCAAAAAATGACAAAAGGCAAGGTTCACTGATATCTATGTCCCGAATGTCGCTGGCCATTGCAGGCGTAGATGAATCCAGCCAGGTGAGTACCATATGCAGTTGTATGCAAATTATGTGGCCCTCGCTATCGAAAGGCAGTTGAACTTACATTTGCATACGCAATCAGTGCCTATCACCATCAAAGTTGATCACCCTGATCCACGTCCGTAGTGACGTGTACTGGGTACACCATTTTAGGGATTTTAAAGATGACAAATTACTTGTGGTAGATTTGTGGTAGATCTGCAATTTTTATTGGTTGCCTACACCACTGAAACTTTTAAGGACATGATATAGTAAAATATTATTTAAATTGTACTAAGCATTTCATAATCATATTCTTAATTCTGAATTATATCTCAATTTGTTTTTCACAACAAACGCTAAAAATGAGCTAAACAGGAATATCGAAGGGCACGGGAAGCAATATGCTAACATAATTTGTATTCCTTGCTAATTGTTGACTTAAATCCTCGTGACTATACTACCATACAACCATGAACTACTAATTCCAGGCAGAAGAGATTGAAAGTGGAATGAAGCACCCAATATCTAATTAAGTCGTCATAATGGTCTTACCTTTAATTTCCGGTTTGTGGGTTTTAGATGAGAAGAAGTTATATAATACGCTTCATTGTCACATTCAACAATGATACGTTTCTCTAGAATGTAGCTGTGTCTCTTTAAACTATGTATATCATTCACATTAATACTATTTTCTCATGCTGTATTTATTATACTATTTGACCATAACTCTATATAACATTCAATATGGAAATAAATATGTAACTTTTTTTTTTTTTTTTTTTTCTTTTTTTTTTTATAATTTGAAGGTTTCAATAGGAAAAGGTCAGCTATTTACAACCGTTGGAGTCTGTAAAGGTAACACAGTGGCCATACGACGTCTAAAATTGAAGACGATAGAATTGAATAGACAATTACTTATGGAATTTCAACAGGTAATCATGTCTTCTATTTTCAAAGGAAATTGGTCGTTATTTATCTATAAGACAATTCATATTAGAGGTCAGATGCATGCTAGTATTGGTTGTTGTAATGGCAGTATACAAACAGTAAACATCCTCATATTAATAAATACAGATAGTTTATCGATTTTCGTTGTCTTAATTCCACATATACGTTCTTAAGTTATTATATCGAAGTTATGCTTAAGCGATATCGGAAAACAATCGGGAAACTTAGAATGTTTGAGTTCGGTGTGTTTTGTCGCCATGACCCAATATCTAATCATATGCTTAAACACCAAACATCTATCATTTTAACTAAAACACCAAACATCTATAATTTTAGGAAAGTATTTATAGCATTGCTTTCATCAAGTTTAATGTGAATTACAAGGCCGTTGAAGAGCGCGTTAAAATCGATTTTACAATTATATGTAATATATAAATGGTTACAAACAGAAGTCCACGGCAATATCACTCGAGTGATATGTGCAAAACAATCACTAAGCTATCTGTTTTATTGTAGTTGCATCATTTTAATTGTGATAAACGTTTTTTTGTTGTTGCCAGAAATATAAGATATATGTATTACAATGAACTTTAACACATGATTAGATAGTGTATGATAAAAAATATGATGTTCTTAACATTTTACTACTAGCTTCCAGTTTAAAAATTAACAAGACACGATTTACACAGTCATATGCTTTTTTAAAGTCTATAAATGCACAAAAAGTGAGAAGAATATACTCAGCTTTCTTGTCTCTATAATTGTGGTTAAATCAGGCAAGTGGTCAGTAGTCCTACGTCCTTTTCTGAAACCGTTTTATTCGCCGTTTATCACTTCCATGTCATCTAGCTTAACCGTTAGCCGAGTATTAAGAACACCACAATACCGTTTATATGCCACTGGAACCAAAGTGAAGTATTATGTGACTTTCCAATCTATGGACTTTGAGCGTACCGGATGAGGGTTGTTCCGGACACGCATGTGCAGTACATTTGATATCTTCGTTTGTATTAAACCCCTGTATGACATCGGCTCTCTAGCTTCTGACGTAGATGATTTCGGAATTGTAACGCCACATAGCCGACACTTTACTACAAATAATCATATAATGCATTAAATGCAGTATGTGTTTATATATACATGTATATGTACATGTATATAATTCGTCGTCGTGGTCATGATCGTATGGTAGTTGGATGTACAACTACCTGTGTAATCGTTGTGAATTCGAATCCCACTTCTGACGAGGTGTACTCGATACAACATTATGTGCTAAATGTATTTTTATAAATATTAAATATTGTTTCTGTTATTTTTATGTGTTACTCTATGTTATAGCTTCAACATCTACATCATCAGAACTTGTGTGCCTTTATAGGGGCAACAATAGAACCGGGCAATAATACGTTGTTGATGGAATATTGTCCAAGAGGAAGTTTACAGGTATGTCACAGCAACGATAAAGTTAATAGAAAATAGTTTCTGACATAATTTTTAAAAAAAAAGAAGGCAAAACCGACTTGCTTGATGTGAAAAAAAAGAAGATGAAAGATCAAGTATATTTTCTGGCTAAATTTGAAATTTCGGTATATATTAAACAGGAATCAATAGTAGTTATTTTATTCCTGATAGCCATAATATGAAGATACAATTAATTAATGACCAATAATGGATTCCATAAAGATAAGTACTTACTAAAAGACACCATGTGATCCCTATATTAAAAAAAACACTCCACCATTCAATGCAACAGGATGTCTGGGACATTTAGAAAAGAAATTTACATAATCTCCAAATAATATGAAAAAAAAAAACCAACAAAATATTGAAGTATCTGCAGCAAGACAAGTAAGAATACAGTCATGTATTAGTGTGTAATCAGTATCTACTTCGGCCATTTCTACGATTTTTCTACAATTCAACAATTATATATTTTTAGGATATTCTTGAAAATGATGACATAGAATTGGACTGGACGTTTCGGTATTCATTGCTGAAAGACATTGTTGGCGTAAGTGTTTGTTAAATTTCGTCACAGTATAATGTTTACATAAATGTTATAGATATACAAATTAGCAAAGGCTGTAGTATTGAATTCATTTCCACGCGGACGATTTGGTAGTTAGTATATAAAGAAGATTTAAAGAGGGATTTGCGATAGTGCCTACCGCCAAAATTTGTGGGCGGAGCTTATCAGCAAAAATCTCCGTTGATATGAACATCATATTTATGAAACTGTATGTCACATGACCAACGTGACCAAGATCACATACCTCAGAAATTTGAAGTGATTTTTGTAGGTTTTAGACTGATGAAGAATATTATTTTTGATAAGACTAAAAGTTCCGTAGGGAGGAACACTAGTGACCATGCCTGTCAAATATTTTGCATCAAAAGTAACTATGAAACTGTGTATCATTGATTTTTCCTCCTCGAGATGACCGTGGCCAAAATAATGAAGAAACTGAATGTTTGCTCCGCCCACAGCTATCTATACCCACGCTCCCGCTTTAAGGTGTCCTTGATTAATGCAACGTTCGGTACAAGTCCGTGCTTTGGTTGTTATAGTACCCATATGAATGCCAAGAGAATTTCAACTACTCGCATATATTTTGAATTTTTCGAGGGGTAGAAATGACAGACTATGAAGGAATTTGTTATGTTGATATATGTTTATAATACATGCTATGCGATCTTGTAACGAACGCACAACCCTACACTGTGTTTAGTCTTATTTATATTACATTATTTTAGTTAAGAAAAAAACTATTTTCGGAGGAATGAAACGAAGGAAAAAATAAGATGTGTTCCTATTATCAGCTATCTACCATCAGCTGATCTGTATATGTTAATGGTGTAGAAATTGTGCTTTACATGTTTTATGAAGCAATTTTAGTAATAAACAATGTAATGGAAAGCTTAAAATTATACAGTCGCCATCATGAATTGGTTGGTTGCCATTGTCTGAACTGATAGAGGCATGTTTCTGAAAATGAATTTCATTACATTTTGTGGAGGGTTATTAAAATTCAAAATGGCTGCCAATTAGGCAATTGTTTGTTTTTCTAATTGGAGCTTTTGATAAGCATGAATAATTACCTCCAGTTAATCTTTACTCATATGAATAAAAAAAAATGCCAAGGTGTTTAGTGATTGAAAATCAGGTTTAACAAAAATACAGTTTGATTGAAATAGTAGCACAACTATGTAAGCAATTCTTATTAGGATGTATTTAAAAATTTATCAAAATTTCAGTTAAAAATATTGATACCTAATTAATAGTATGCAAATGATAATTGGACATAGTTTGTAATTATTTATTATTGTATATATATATATATCTTTTATTCTCAATAAACCATCATAATTTGACAAGGTATAGAGAAATACATATGTACAATATATACAATATACAATAACATGTTATACTAAGTAAGTAAGTAATGAAAAATCGTACAGAGATGAACAATTCAGTAGGTTAAGCCGGAGTACATACAGTTTTATTTATGTGATTAATGAATTTGCTTAGTTTGATCAATTCTGATTTCTTTTTGGAAGAGAACAGTAATTTATATTTTAAAACATTTGGCCTACTGTAGTAATACTTTGGTATATAGATATTTCGATATTGTTCAAAGAATGGGCAATCTAAAATATATTGAAATTCATCACCGAGTTCATTTTTATTACAGTGGTACAAATTCTGTTATTTCTATTGGTATTATTCCATCTTCCAATTTCAATAGGTAATTTATGATTTGCTGTCCTGAATCTGCATAACTCAACTACATTTTTGTTATCTAAAATATCAAAGTATACTTCCATGCCAAAATAATCTTTAAACAATCTGTAATTTATAGCTTTTGATGCATCATCTAATAAAGAATGCCAATATTGTTCAAACTGATCTTAGGTTTCTAATAATTGTAAGTCGAAGCCAGTTTGGGTCAACAAAGGTTTGTGTGTTCCATATATATGCGAAGCCCCATTCATTTATAATTGTTTTAACATTATCTAGCCACGTAAAATGTTCCATGCTTTTGATTGACATATAATAACATAAATTATAAATTATTTTTTGACAATTTTAACTCTTTTCCAGATAGCAATTTAGCCCAGAATGATATAATTCTACTTTTTATGTGTATTTCCAAAGGATATCTCCCAAGTTCACCATATATCATGTATGATGGTGTAGATGATTTTAAATGAAGCAGTAATTTACAGAATTTCAAATGGACCTTTTCAATTATATCTTTATTACTGAAACCCCATACCTCACATCCATAGAGTAAAATTGGCTTAACCATCTTATCAAATAGATCAAGTTAAATCTTTACTGAAAGACCATGTTTTCTGCCCATTTTTAATACTTCGTAAAGCGCTACTGTTGCCTTGCCAGCTATAGATTGCTTTGCTCTTTTAAAGTTACCAGTCCTGGATAATTCTATTCCTAAATAATTAAAACTATTGACTATTTCTAGTTTTTCCCCGTTTAATGAAAAATTAAGATTCCTTGGGAGTTTACCTCTGGAAAAAACCATAACTTTACTTTTATCTGTGTTCACTTTAAGCTTCCAGACAGAACAATAATCTTGGAATGAATTTAGTGAAGATAGAATGATAACCTTTGCTATTAAATGTCAATGTTGACTGTTATGATTAGTAGCTCACCTGTCCATAGGCCATGTCAACATTCTTGGCATCGATTAGTGTCTGTTGTCTGTAAGCTATTCACATAAAATTTTCTTTTCCTCAATATTAATTGTTGCTATGATGGAATAATCTATGGACAATCTTCTCAAAAAAATATTATGCATTCGACATCCATTATGACCGCCAGGGGACAAATTAATTTCTGTTTGAGTGTTATATGCAAACTGTTTAAAAAACACCAAGGATTTATATAGTTCTACTATATAGTTCTACTATATAAATCCTTGAAACCACATTATTTTAGTGCCATTCATCTTTTATCGATGAAAGGTTTTATACTCTTCAATTCCGTTTATTATAAATCATAAATAATGTTCAGGACAACAAGATAATTAAGTGTAGGGATAAAATTTACTATGATTTTAGTATTTGATTATGAATGTTTAGCACATGTGATTGCTTAGTTGTTAGTGTATGTTGTTTTGAGGTGCTGTGCGATTTTCTGACATCAGTGTTTGTATTGTACACATATTAAATGAGGTAATAACCCTAAAACTGTAGGTGAAAAATACATCTTATGTTAAAGGTTTAGATACTGATCATCTACAATCTAGACGCCACTACTTTCCCCATCTGGATTACGAGCTATGATCTAAATTGAAGACCCAGCAGCCGTGTCGGATTTACCATTGTGCTTAGATGTGCTTAAGCACAGGGCCCCGTTGGCCAGGGGGGGCATCTTCCTGCCAAAATTTGTTTTTTACGATGGATTTTTGCTTATGTGGTGCAATTTTAAGTTTGAATGTGTTCTTTTTCGGAGCAATTCCAGACATAATAATAGAGTTGATAGTCTATGGGAGTGTGCCACAAAGCAGGCAGGCATGACAGTGGTTCAGTGACATAAAAAGCAAATTATAAGGGGGCCTCTGTTCAGGGCACAAGTAAGGGGCCTCATAACTTAACTAGCACAGGGCCTCATTTGTCCTAAATCCGGCGCTGCCCAGCTAGGGGTTAGTTGTTATGGTTTTTAATGCCCATTTCAACAATATTTCAGCCATATCGTGGCGGTCAGTTTTATTGGCGAAGGAATACGGAGTACCGGAGAAAACCACCAACCTGTCGCAAGTCACTGACAATCTTTATCACATAATGTTGTATCGAGTACACCTCGCCAAAACGGGATTCGAACTCACTTCTACTAGGAAGTGCTGTTACTATCAAATGATAATAATCATTGTGTATATTATTATGTGAATATAAATAAATGGTAAAACATTTAAAAAAAAAGAATCAAATACAAAAATAATTCCATTGATTTTGTTTGATAGGGTATGACGTATCTCCATGATAGTCCAGCTAAATTTCACGGACGATTGAGTAGTACTAACTGTGTTATAGATAGTCGTTTTATGCTAAAGCTCACAGACTACGGACCATTCACTATATTCCATCTTATGAAACAGAAACAGGTTCGGAATAATACATTAAATAAAAATAGTAAGTTGTATATTATTGAACTCATATATTTATGATTAAAATAGATAGTTGTCAAGGAAGGGCATATTTTGTACTTCAAATTGTATGTTGACTGTTTCCGGATATGTATAATTGTGATTAGAACGGTAT
>MJUT01003680.1:374181-405105 GCA_002080005.1 Gigantidas platifrons | reverse complement strand
TACAATAAGTTTAACATAGGACTTTACCACAATAAGTTTAACATAGGACTTTACCACAATAAGTTTAACATAGGACCTTACCACAATAAGTTTAACATAGAACTTTACCACTATAAGTTTAACATGGGACTTTACCACTATAAGTTTAACATAGAACTTTACCACAATAAGTTTAACATAGAACTTTACCACAATAAGTTTAACATAGAACTTTACCACAATAAGTTTAACATAGGACTTTACCACTATCAGTTTAACATAGGACTTTACCACAATAAGTTTAACATAGGACTTTACCACTATAAGTTTAACACAGGACGTTACTATAATAAGTTTAACACAGGACTTTACCACTATCAGTTTAACATAGGACTTTACCACAATAAGTTTAACATAGGACTTTACCACAAAAGTTTAACACAGGATGTTACTACAATAGGTTTAACATAGGACTTTACCACTATAAGTTTAACATAGGATTTTACCACTATAAGTTTAACATAGGACTTTACTACAATAAGTTTAACACAGGACGTTACTACAATAAGTTTAACATAGGACTTTACTACAATAAGTTTAACACAGGACGTTACTACAATAAGTTTAACATAGGACTTTACCACTATAAGTTTAACATAGGACTTTACCACTATAAGTTTAACATAGGACTTTACCACAATAAGTTTAACACAGGACGTTACTACAATAAGTTTAACATAGGACTTTACCACTATAAGTTTAACATAGAACTTTACCACTGTAAGTTTAACATAGGACTTTACCACAATAAGTTTAACACAGGACGTTACTACAATAAGTTTAACATAGGACTTTACCACAATAAGTTTAACATGGGACTTTACCACAATAAGTTTAACATAGAACTTTACCACAATATAAGCTTAACATAGGACTTTACAACTATAAGCTTAACATAGGACTTTACCACAATAAGTTTAACAAGAAATAAATAGTTCCTATTTAGTTTGAATTTGTAAATGTTTTACCAAACAGGAGAACAAGTTCTGAATACTGATCAATTGGTCATGGTATACAGTCTTACCATAAATATTTCACTCTACCATCTCATCTGACTGCATGTAATAATTTGATTTCGTCTACTGTAATTATTACTACATCTTACATAAAATTGGCTGCATTCACTTTACATATATTTGATCAATTTACCCTCTCATCTTTAAAAAAGCTATATCTATTATACATTAAATAGTCAAAAATACTGCTATGTATGAATTGAATTTTTATGAGCAATTTTAATTGTAAAATAATATGCAATATTTGATAGAAAATAAAATAAAAGAAATTATATACCGAAATTTTTTTTTATCATGCAGGTTTGTAGCAGCAAAACTAGCAGCAGGTAAAAGTGTAGAACCAGAAGCCTTTGCTGAAGCATCTATATACTTCAGTGATATCGTAGGCTTTACAACAATAGCTGTACTCAGTTCTCCATTAGAGGTAGACAAAGTTTTATTTTAGCGTATGATATTATGTTGGGAAATGTCCAGGCCACAATTATTTATTTTTTATGCAATCAGGGGCTTATTAGTGTACCGTATATATAGTATATATATATCTATATTTAGAAGAAGAAGGGAAAAAAAGCATAATCAGAAAACTGTTGGTAACATGATACAAAATGTATATGGCTTCGGGTAAAACAAAATTATTTATTTAGAGTAAATACAATAATAAATTTTTATTTTACAAAAATCTGATTGGCTGGTTGTTGTACATTACTTCAATTTTTTCGTTAGTCGCTTGTTACATTCACTCACGGCGAGGTGTACTCGATACAAGGTTATGTGATAAAGTGACTTGCGACATGTTTGTGGTTTTCTCCGGGTACTCCGGTTTCCTCCACCAATAACATTGACCTCAACGATATAATTGTTGAAAGTGGAATTAAACACAAGAACTTTAACCCCCGGTAGTTATCATGAGGAGGAGATTTAGTAATGAAGACCGCTATACGACAGATGTTTATAAATGAGAGAAATTGTTGCAGATGAAGACGCATTTTGGTATGCGACATGAAGTAAAGATTATTTTTCCTTACAGGAGAGGCAAATGATGATAATAGATCACCCTCTAAAAGAAATGTGAACAATATTTTCATTTCGTTCACATTATAACTAGTTTAAGGGGGATAAGAATATTACAAACTGATATATTTAAGGAATAAATCATGGAAGCTTCTATGAATTATTTCGATTCTGATATGTCTAACAGTACAAATACGGTAGTATACTTTGGAAGACAGTAATTTATATTTACGTTTTCGGACAATGTCACGCACAATTTATGCTGCCAAATTCGAGCAGACGATAATTTATCAACATGTACTTTTATGATGGGAAAGTCGGTCACATATACATTTACGACGAGAAAGTCAGTCGTATTGATGGAGCATCCGTAACAATAATATTAGGTTTGCATGTTTTATTTGCACGTCGCATATTATTAATTTTGGATATGTTGATTATTTTCATTGAATATGGACATTTACGGCTTAAATGTGTACCACGCATGCGCTAATGAGATTTTGTCATCTGATTTGATCGTTCGTTTGTTTGCAAAGCGAAAGAAGGACGTCATATTAGAATTGTTCATAATAATATGATAGTAATATTGATTCACATCTTGAATTCCTTATCTTTCGAAATTTATAGAAAAAAGTTTGACATGTGCCGTTGTAGTAAATTATATTGTTACTTTGTCTACAAACCTGACCTGATTTCTTTGCAGGTTGTCAATCTATTGAACGATTTGTACACATGTTTTGATACCATTATTAGTAAATATGATGTATACAAGGTAAGTAATAAAGTTTTAAGCTACAATATTAGTATCTTTGATTTTTAAAAACAATTTTGGTGTTTTAACGCCACTTTCAGCAATATTTCAGTTTTAGTGGTGGAAGAAGCCGGATTACCCGGAGAGAACCACCAACCATGGGCAAGCAACTGGTAAACTTTATCACTTGCGACTGTGAGTCGAGTGCACCTTTTTTTGTAATTTACAAAACCGGGCTCGAACCCACGCCGTATAGGTGAAAGGCTTGTACGAGTTGTTAGGTAATCCAACTACCTAACTCATTGAGCCACCCGGGCCCTTATTGTCTTTGAAAGTTCCATACACCATATACATACAAATATTCCTCTAAATATGGTCATTGTTTACAAATTGTCGGCTTAAGCATTCAGCTTTGTTCAACAGGCTATATAAAATCACATCCAGTAGGGGATGCGTGTTAGTAATGTCTTATTATTTTAATGCTTAGGTATAAAAAGCGAAGAATTTGTTCACGATAAACGGATGCACCAGGTTTGAATTAATGTAAAGAAGGGAATACTCGGGAACCGCCAAACGACAAATAATTAAGAAAGGATTTGACCCGTGTATTATGAGCAACAATATTATATAAGACCCTCTGTATGAATTTAAAATGATTTGCCTAAGGACAACTTACAGTAATTTTTTGAACGGGAAACTGAGAATGCGGTATATTTGGCAAATCAAGGGACATCACTGCCGAACTGGCATCTGGTTCATAATCGAAAATAGCCTGTCTTTAATGTGCATACATTTCAAATGATTTGCGTAAGGGGAACATACATTATTGAACGGAAACCAAGTGTGGAACAGACGTATATTCGTCAATACCTCGGTGTTGTCATCATATTAATTCATGATATTTCAGATATTAACACATTAACTTTTAGAATTTAGTGTAAACCTTATCTTTACCAGACATATATAACCTTTGCTGTGTTAGGTGGCAACTTTGTTTTTATGTTTTATATTTGTCTTTACAACTGTTTGGTTACAGAAATAATAAGCATAATAATATACCATTGGAGGTGCCGAATTGATAGTGTCAGAACTACCTATTAGGAATGGTAATAATCATATACGTGAGATCTGTGAAATGTCTTTAGATACAAGACACGAAGTTCAAGATTCTTTGTTCATTATAGGTGGAGACCATTGGCGATGCCTACATGGTAGTGTCAGGACTACCTGTTAGGAATGGTAACAATCATATACGTGAGATCTGTGAGATGTCCTTAGATATAAGACACGAAGTACAAGACTTTAAAATACAACACTTGCCTGAAAAAGAATTGCAACTACGAATTGGCATTCATTGTGGTAAGTTTTATTTTTAACAACATTTTTATCAATTACAGTATATACATAATATAATATGTACTAGTATATTGAATATTCATCAATCTGAATGATTCACTTCACATGATATTATATATGACACTATTCTTCTTTACTAGAATTAAGTCGTTGTTGAACTTTTTTTGACATTTTTGTTATGAAGAGTTTGAAGATACCAAAGGGGTAATAAGAATCAGTATATCTAAGATACCAAAGGGGTAATAAGAATCAGTATATCTAAGATACCAAAGGGGTAATAAGAATCAGTATATCAAAGAACAGACAACACAAAGGCCAAAAGAAAAAGTACAAAAGGACAACAACCATCTACACAACATACACAGAAAACTAATGATCGAGTAACACGAACCTCACTAAAAATCGGGGGAGAACTCGGGTGCTCCGAAAGGATAAGCAGTTCCTGCTCCACCAGTGACATCCGTCGTATTAATCTAGTTACAAATCCGGTGATAAGTCATGTATGAGGAAAGGACCGGGAAGTGTTTACGACAAGTGGAACATATCCGTGGTCATTTGTGACACAGGTATTCCATAACGGTCAACCAGGTCATGGTGGCAACCATATAACTTTCGAAGTGATGACTTCGACTTGACCAATATGGAACCCTTTGTTCAGTAGCTTCCTTGTTAGCAGCAACCCTCTATCAAGGAAATCGTGAGGCTCTGGAATATCGTATCAATTGAGAGATATATACTCCATATGCAGGTGCTGCTGGAATGTTGCTACATATAAATGGAAAGCTCACAATGGGAAAATTGAAATCATCTCTTTTATCGTAAAATTTCGTTCTCAACCGCCCCCTCACTGTCAATATCGAGGTGTAGATCAAGGTATGAAGCAGACCTATCTGTATGTGTAGTATCCTTTATTTCAAGCTCAATAGTGATGCAATCAACGCAATCACCAAACCTAGAATTATTTCGTGAAAGAACATCATCTATATACCGGAACGTGAAATTAAAGGATCAGGCTAGCTTTTTTTCGTTTTTCTTGAGAAGCCCCTGTATGAAGTCTGCCTCAAGCGAATAAAGAAACAAATCGGCGAGAAGAGGAGCACAGTTTGCACCCATATGCCGACTGTCTGTTGAAACACATGTCCACCAAAGGTAACAAATATGTTTCAGTGATATCAGTTTCAAAGAGCTATATTTGGCTTGGGATACCAAAATTGAAAATATAATTTACGGTAGATAATCCCTAAGATTTGTTTTCTATATTTTAGGTCCAGTTGTAGCCGGTGTTGTTGGACTGACTATGCCAAGATATTGTCTATTTGGAGATACAGTAAATACAGCCTCAAGAATGGAATCAACATCTGAAGGTGATTATTACAATCGAGTACAAATTAAACTGTATGTCTGTCCATCAATTATCATCATTTTCATCATTGGTATCACTCCCATGCTCCCTGAACTTTCTGTATTTGACCCTTTTGTGAAACCACAGGATGTCAGTGCATCACCAAAGAACAAATGTCAAAAAATAGATACAGCAAACATCTCATTTTGAGTAGATTTATGTTAGACTTCGATTTTGTAAACTGACATTTTGTTTTGGAATTTTTGTTCTGCCATCAGCTAGATTGGAACTCACACCGACGAACTATTCAACTCCCTATGTATTATCATATTAAAACACAGGATTATCATATTAAAACACAGGATTCTCATATTAAAAGACATAATTATCATATTAAAACACAGGATTATCATATTAAAACACAGAATTATCATATTAAAACACAGGATTCTCAAATTAGAACACAGAATTATCATATTAAAACACAGAATTATCATATTAAAACAGAGGATTATCATATTTACAGCAATGAAGATACAGATGTCACAAATGGCCAAAGACAAATTAGTGGACCATAAAAAATACCTCACAGAGGCACGAGGTGTAATACAGGTTAAGGTAAGGAGGATTCAGATAATTATTTATTTTTGAATTCATCTTAAACTAAGATACCAGTAGGATACAGAACAAATACCAATTAGACGAACCAGTAGGAAAAACACAATCTGATAGATACAAATAACAACAGTGAAATGTGACTTTACATACTACTACCAAAAACCAAGTCAAGGTGCTCCAAACTGGCCGCCAAGAGAAAATGACTATGGGATCCCACTGGGATTATGGCTGGGATACCATTGGGATTCCAATCGGAATCCCACTTGATTCCACTGGGATAACAATTCGGGATTCCCGGCTAAGAAGCGGGATCCCAATATAAATCCCGGTCAAAATATACTGGGATATGGTGGGATTTTGATTGGAATATACCGGGATTCCCAGAAAAAGAAGCGGGATCCCGAATAAATCCTGGCAAAATATACCGGAATTCCGATTGGAATCCCACAAGACTCCGCCGTGATTCCCGGCTAAGAAGCAGGATCCTGATCAGAATATACCGGGATCCAGATTGGGAAATACTAAGATTCTGCATTTTCCGAGGGAATGCACATGTATATAGCTTGGATCTCATGAAATGTGTTAAGCCTGCTTTTCATCTTTTATGTGATACGAAAAACGTGAAGGACAGGCCACAGTGAACTGAAATATGTAACTGGCACCATACGAGACATAAGGCTGTTGTAGTGTTGACAATCTGACACCGTGAACAAAATATAAACAAGAGCTAGAATTGTTTCAGTGATTGTTTCTTTAATTTCATAACTTCTCCTTACCTAGTAACACATCTGAAAATGTAGGGCCTAGTTTGGGGGCCCACAGTGACACCGATTCCACACTCCACGTGACAATAGGGGTGACAGCATCAACATCCGCCATACTTTCGAAGGGAGGTAACTCGAAGTCTATGCATATGTGTATAACTAACACACTAGGCCAAACTAGGCGTTGAATCTTTGACCGTCCTTCAGGACAACCTCATATGAGTTGATTCCCCATCACCAATTCACAGGTCTGTAGTAATAAGACTGGGACCATACTAATGTTGTACCGGAATACGTTAACCACCTTACACCATTTAGAAACCAAGCTAATGCTGATTATACATTGGGAAAATCCTTCACCATTATTCACAGGGTTAGTCACAATATATATATCTGCATGCAGGTTACTCCTTTCAGAGAAAATACATTCTAGTTCATCATACCTCCAATATTTAATTACACTGAATAGAAATGAAACAGTGCACAGTTACCTTTTCCTATTCGCTTTTTCCTAGAGGGATAATTGACATTGTACTATACAATGTAAGGTGTAGCACATTTTTCTAGAATTCAGTTCTATCTGTTGTTCAACATTTCTACTGAGTAGGATATATGTTGATCTAAGCTTCGTATAGTCCGTAAGCATCTGAACTTTAATTTCGGAGTCAAAACTTATTTCTGAGGAACTTGCGAGAATGTCACTGATTATGGAAAGATGTTCTGAGCGAGGAGCATAGAGTAGCTTACATTCTAGTAGAAAATGTTCTAGGGTCTCATCATTTTCACCACATAAAATGTAGTTCACAGATTGGAGATTTATTTGAGTACTTAGCACGGGATCCTTGAAATATTTCTAATTAAACGCGGTTGACCGGAAACGATGACGACATTACGATTCGAGCGCCAAAACATTACAAAAAAATAAAGTATTCTAAAGATTCTTTCCAAAAAAAAATCTTTTTCATATCTTAGTTTGGCGGAAAAAATAAAACACCAAGGCTTTTCCTGACCCATAGAAGCAATTTATGCAGGACAACCACATACCACAGAATTGATTTCTCAGCTAGGCTAACCACTCATATATTTTTTTTAAACTGCCGTTCCCGGATACCTCATATGTTTTAATGGAACAGCCGTTATTGAAATCGACAGTATTACAATATCTATGTTATTACAGATGTTCTGGCCATGACCCTGGTTAAGAAAAAGGAGCAGACAGGGGTTTATACACTATATTTGTAGAGTGATTTTTTTATTTTTGTCAATTTTGATGCAGTTTTATTCATTGAATTTTTCATGGAACAGACATTGTTGTATTTATTACTGATTGAGAAAATCAATGTCATTATTTCATTGAAAACTCCAGAAAATGTTTCAATTACATTGACTGACCGTGTTCACATATAGATCGATTGCGATCGGTTTAGGTTAGTTCGATTCAGTTTGAAACCGCTTTGTGTTAAGATTGGATCGATCTCGAACCGATTGCAATCGTTTCCGGTAATAACCACTGTTCACACTGCTCATCTGATTCGACCTCGAATCGATTCAATTTTCTGTTGTCTCTTTGAATGGTATCATCTGCCCAAACCTCTAATAAGGATATTGTTTCCTCGTACCCCCATGTATTACCCCTGGATGATGAAATAGTTTCTTCGTTTGTTTTGGAAAGTGAAGGGGCACGTTCCTGTCCCTTTTCATCCATTTTTATTCAACGCATGCCTAATGAACACGTTTTGAACCGATCTCGATTCGATTTAGTTGTTCTCATCTAACTGTGAAACGCTCTAGTTTAGAGCGATTTAATTTAGACCACATATTTTATGGGTCTCAAATTAGACCGATTGCGATCGATCTTTCTTTGGTGTGAACATTGAAATCGATCTCGAAGCGATCGCGATCGACCTAAATACGCTTAGTGAGAACAGGGTCACTTTCAGAATCAAACATCCTTAAAAGCATGTTAAGTGAAAACGAAAAAGATGACCTTTTCTAATAATCATTTACTCTGATGTTTTGCTGTTTGAAATCATGTTAATTGTCATTCCACAATATTTTAGAAAAGGACATGAAATAAACAAATCTTTATATCGTGCATTATTTTTATTGTTTTTTCTTTATTTCAAGAAAGCATTCAGTACGTATATACTCCAGGATATATTTCATATTCAGGGATTGAAGAAAAAAATACACAAAATTCCGGTTTTTCACAGTTCTTACTCGACATCCAGGATGTATTTTATATTCCGGGATTAAAAAAAAAATCAACAGAATTCTGGTTTATGTTTTCCCGTTTCAACCGGAATGAGATCCCGGCTTCAGACAGTTATCCCGAATGGGATCCCAGTTTCAGATATTTATCCCGAACGGGATCCCGACTTCAGACGCTTATCCCAGCTTATCCCACCAATTTCACCGGGATTTCATCGGGATCCTGTTTTCATTTTCTCTTGGAGGAGCATTATAAAAAAAAGAATGTTTAAGCAGTCACGGTCAGCTATTCCACCAATATTCACCTGTCAGCTCAAAGCATTGAACACACAAAATACCACGACATATGCCATTGTAAATGAGTTCCTTGCTTGGGACAAGCACACAAATGTGGCTTGGTTAAACTTGTTAATGGGATCCCAACTCTTTCCCTCTTGATAGTTGAATCTTTTGATTTAAGCATGAAACCCGTCGTATATAATGGCTACACGATCATTGTTTTACTCGGAAATCCCACTGAATATTACAAAACCTAACATAACAAATTGGGCATGTGTAAGGACAACACGGACTTTATATATAAAGAAGATTGGTAGTGAGATCAGGTGCATTGAATATTGTTTTAAAAACGTAGACATGTATTCAAAATAAGGGCGTAAATATAAATATACAAGTGTAATTAACGATAGAAAAATACACACAGCATATATAATGTACCATACAAAATCAGATATATGGGGGGGGGATATGGTGTTTAACGTTACTTTCAACAATATTTCAGCTATATTGTGGCGAAGACAGTGTTATTTGTGTAGGAAACCGGAGTACCCGGAGAAGTCACTGACAAACTTTATCAGATAATGTTGTATCGAGTACACCTCGCCTGAGTGAGATTCAAAATCACAACGTTATTGGGGATAGGCACTGATTGAATAGATAGTTGTAAATCCAAATACCATATGATCACGAGCACGACTATTGCAGTTGGAATTTCTACAAGCAAAGGGATGAAATCCATATCTCTACAGTTTAACAAATACCATTAGGAGCTACGGTTACACAATCAAAACAAAAAGTGAGGAAGGAAAGCTATTAATAAATTCTACTTTCCTTCCTCACTTTTTCATTTGATTGTTGAATATACTGATATATTTTTAAGGCATTTCATTCAATATTAGTGGCTTAATTTCAATCCATGAATTAAAATGGAAAATCACATAGTATGTAAAAAGCTCCACTCATTGTCATATACAAGATTTGTTATTAAATCACAAATCTTTTACACGTGATTAACACTAGTGGGTACTCACTCTTTTCCTATACATGTGAAGCAAAATATATCTCAACATAACTAGAGAATTGCTTTAATGTTTTGAGTGAGTGAGTGATTGATGTTTAATGCCAATTTAGCAATTGTTCAGCTATATCATGGCGAGAACAAGTTAATTTTCAATGAGATGATGATGAGGTCCGCTTTATACTAGACCAACACGCTGAGGTGGACTTTTATAGTGCTAGCTCACTGAAATAACAGTCCGCGGGTAGATATATATCACAGGTCGCTCCACTTAATGTTTTGAAACTGCATCGATTGTGCAATGGTTAGCGTGTTTGTATCCTGGGTTCGAGCCCTGGGTTGAGTCAAACCAATTGATAATTGTTGCTTTTCTGCTAATCACGCATCACTGAGTAGCAAGAGCAAAACCTGGTTGGCTCGGAAGCAGAATGATGTATCAGAGTGAAATAACATGTCTATCCGCAGACTGTTGTTTTAGTGAACTAGCACTATAAAAAAAATCAAACTCAGCGTGTTGGTCTAGTACAAAGCAGATATCATCATCATCATCATCAAAATGTTACTTGTTCACGCCATGATATAGCTGAAAAAATGCTCAATTTGCGTTACATAATACTCACTCACTCACTCAATGCTTTATTCTTCCCATTTTGTTTTGTAGGGAAAAGGTGAAATGACCACTCACTGGCTTATTAAAAGAATTGTTGAGAGAAAGCAAACCGTATATTAAATGTTACACGTACCTATTAGAAATGTTCATATTGTATGTATGTAAATACACGTACCTATCAGAAATATTCATATTGTGTGTATGTAAATACACATACCTATCAGAAATGTTCATATTGTATGTATATGTAAATACAAGTGCAATGTATTGTTATACAGGTACAAAATACTTATGAATGTTGATGTGTGATCATATTTACAGCAGTAACTATTGATTACATGTCTATAAATAGACTCATTGCTCGCCGATGTTCCTTATAATTAATAAATGTATTTTGTTGGAACATGTTGTAACTGGATATGAGAATAACAGATTGGGTACATGAGTAACTTAGAGTGTTCACAATTCAACTCTTCATAAAACATATCATTTCATGGCGGGCCCGGTGGCTCAATGAGTTAGGTAGTTGGATTACCTAACAACTCATACAAGCCTATCACCAATACGGCGTGAGTTCGCGCCCGGCTTTGTAAATTAACAGAAATGGTTCACTCGACTCGCAGCCGCAAGTGATAAAATTTACCAGTTACTTGACCATGGTCGGTGGTTCTCACCGGGTATTCCGGCTTCTTTCACAACTAAAACTGGTCACCATGATATATCTGAAATATTGTTGAAAGTGGCACTAAACACCAAAAATCAAATCATTCATTTTATGGCGAAATACAAATCATATATAAAAAGACCTTTAGTTAAGGTCAGCACACCAATATGTCACATACTTATTGATATTAAACATTTAGGTTTAGGTTTAGAGCTTTGGGTGTTTAATATAACTTTCAATAATATTTCAGTGACATTTGGACATCATGGTGGCCAGCTTTATTGGTGGTGTAAACTGGAGTACCTCGAAGAAAACCACCAATCTGCTGCAAGCCACTGGCAAATTTTTATTATGTACACGAAATTAAATATTGACATTTTTATTATGATCACATAATGTTGTACCTGGCCATTAGTGAGAGTTAAACTCAAAATTATAGGTTGTAGACACTGATTGTTTAGATAAAAGTAAATTTAACTAACAAATGAACAGGGACACGACGTCACACATATTTTTGTTATATCTAGTAGAATAACAAATATATGATCAGAGTTTATTTAAGAAATAAATCATGGAAGCCAGAATGTGTTGGGAGTTTTAACATGGATTGGCGGATATTAGTATTTTATCCCGAGCCAGAAGCGAGGGATACAATTTACTAATATCCGCCAATCCATGTTAAAACTCAAAACACATTCTGGATTCCATGAGTTATTTCGATTCTGATATGTCTAAGTGTACAAATTCGGTAGTATACTTTGATTGGAAGACAATGTTTATATTTACGTTTGCGGAAAATGTACACAATTTATGCTGCCAATGGAAAGGTCAGTCACATTCACCGGCGCATGTGCTAATGAGATTATACCGAATGAATAACTCGCTCGTTTGTTAACAAAGCGAAAGAAGAAGGGTATGTTAGAATATCTTACAAGTGAAGATAAGTATGTTATTGCTGACATAACATTGAATAACTGAAATAACACAGTACATAAAATTATATAGTCATACAATATATGGATGGCTGTGAATAATGTTTTTCGCTTAGTGGAGTTCGTTATATTTTAGATGTAAATGGCATGTTCATATTTAATGTAGGAGTTGTCTATCGTGGAACACTTGTCTGCTCTATACCGGTATTGTCTTCATATATTATTAATAAATAAATTAAAAAACAAAAACAAAAAACCAAACAAAAAAAACCTCCTGTTTGACATTCATATCAAAACTCATCTCATCATATTTTCCAACAACAATTTATTTTTATAAAAACGTGTGTGTGCGTGTGTAAATATATGATATGCTCAAGCTTGTACAAGAACGAGAACCTGCTACTATCTTGATCTCATTTTCAATGTAATCCCTCCTACTCCACTTATTGCACACTATGATAATAAATGATGAACCAACGATGTGTTATAGTTGTTGTTCTGTTTATATCTTGTTGTCTTATGATTCATCAATCTTGTCATATGATATATCTAATAACACAAATGTGCTCACTAGTTGTGAACTTGGACGTTAACTATTTATATTATAATAATAATAACTTTATTAATGCTGTTTTATACCCTTATAGGGTTGATGGCATAAAACAAACATGAATATATATACACATATACAAACATGAACATACAAATCATTCATACACTAAAACAAACATTATGCAGTAATATTGAGTCCACTCTCCTCAGTGCTAATGACTTTTGAATGAAAGGAGCAGCAAGTTACATAAGACATGAAGAAGATAAGATCGTTTCGAGATTTTGAATATGATTATTTCCCATCAAATTTGTGTATAAATTTTCAATCTGGGTTAAAAAAAAAATTTGTTGGCAATGAAAGAATAAGTGTTCCTCGTCTTCAATTACATTTAGGTGACATTGCCTACAAATTCGTTGTTCTCTATTTATTTTATTGATAAAGGATGTCTACATGTATGTATAAGACACATTGTTATTGAAACAAAAGAAGCGGCCCGTATATTGGAGATAACGGTTTTGTTTTTTCCGCATGAATACGCATACGAAGGTTGAGGTACGTAGCACCAAGGACTTCATCTGAGTACGAATTATTTGCTTTTCCAATCTTTTGATTTTGAGAGTACCTGATGAATGTTATTCCAGAAACGCATTGTGTGCACTAAATTAGATATCTATGTTTTTGTTTTCATATTACAACATTTGTCAAAATATTCTTAAGCTCCTTCATAAAAAAGAACTGCAAAAACATTAGCCTGTATCAGCGGCCTCTAACAGCGGCATGTAGCTGATTTTTAGGCCGCATTTACAATAGCATTGCTGGAGGTATTATTGTACAACACATATGTATACAGATGAGGGATTCGTATTATTGTGGTTGGTTATGTAAGAGCATGATAATTCATTTCATCATGATTAAGATCAAGGTGCAAGCCGAGAACTGATGATGCAGAAAGGCAGGATTATGTTCTTACAAACTTAGAACATTGTAAAGTGACCGACATCTTTTAACGTGTAATAATGATTTTAATTGTTACTAGATCAAATTAATATATATCAGCAATTATGAATACACTGATTCGGGTTTAGCAATGACACCTATTGAAAGTATGTGAACACTGTTTTCTTCAATCCCCGTTCTCTGCAGTAGATATATTAAATCATATATTGAATCAAGCCATTTAAAGAATTTGATTTGATTTTCTGAACCATTATCAGTAGAAGACTTACATAGAAAGATTCATAATTCCATTCATCAAAAGACACAAAATTACACAACAAATGGACTTTATCTGGGTTTTGGGTAGCTTGGACTAAGGAGGGTACATAAACCTGTGATTGATATAAGCAATACAGATAATGTAAATTTAGAAGAGAATACAAATAAAACACCTGTAATCATTCTGACAAATTATGTAAACAGATTGTAATTTTCAAGAATGAAATTTTCAGTGGAATTATAAACCTGTTTATTTGTCCAGATGTTAACTGTTATTTAGATTAAATTAGCTTTCTTTTAAAACAAATTGTATTTATCAATGTATTGTTCACCCCCAGGTATCAACGATCTGGATTATATCCTTGGCTTGGTACAATAGAAAGTGGCCATTTAATCCCATATTAAGAACACGGTTTGTTACTTTCTTCACAGTTAAGGACAACAAAATCAAGCTACCTGATTGGTCGAGACCACTTTACTATGTTGTAATGTCTGATGTTACTATTAACTTATTATCTTCAAATTCTAATCACGACGGTTAACATTATATCTAAATAATCTATAAAAAAAAATAATAACAATTTGCTCGAAGTCACAGAAATACTTTACACTCAAATTGATCAAATAACCCTTCATTTTCAAATAGGGTTTTCCCTACTTGTTTTACCGAAGCTCGCCCTTGCCAAATTGTCTCAATGTCTAACAACCGAACACAACATTAGACAAAATGTGTCCAAATACTAATGAATGATTCACGCTTTTATTAGGTCTCTTCTATTTCATAAAATTGTACATTTTTAAAACCAATTTGCAGCATTTTTTTTAATTGTTATTGTTAGAAACCACTAAATGTAATGTAATTGTAAGAAACCAGTAATATGAAATGTAATTGTAAGAAACCAGTAATATGAAATGTAATTGTAAGAAACCAGTGGAAAGTTATGTAATTGACATATTTGTTTTGAATAAAATTGTTTTGTTGTACTTGTTCTATATGATTATACTTAACACTATCAATGGAATGTCAATAAGGTACTGTACAATGTACATTCTAACTGTACAGTGGATACGGATATTATAAATATATAGTCAAGTGGCTATCCTAATTGTATACTAATCTATCTCACGTACAGTGGATGTGGATGTTATAAATGTATTTCAAGCGGCTATCCTAAACATTGTATGCTAATTACCAAATTGTTAAGTGTGCATCCACTTTCCTTTTATTCATAAACGACATTACAGATAACATCACATCCACTATTCGATTGTTTGCAGACGATTGTACCATCTATCGTCCTATCAGAAGCAAATTGACCATCAGAAACTACAAGAAGACCTTACTAAACTTACAACATGGGAGAGTAAATGGAAAATGGAATTCAACGTCAGTAAGTGTAATGTCATGCATATCACCAGATCTAGAAGACCGTTGATAACACCATACAACATGCATGGAGAACATCTAGAAGTGGTCCATGATACCAAATATTTAGGGCTTACCATCAAGGATGATCTAAACTGGAACTCGCATATTAACAACATAGTTGCAGGATCAAACCAGGTTCAGGGAATGCTATCTCGAAACATCAAGAAGGCACCACAGCAAACTAAAATCACTGCTGTCAACACCCTTATTAGACCAAAGGTGGAATATGGAGCAGCAATCTGGGATCCTTTCACAAATGAAAATATTGACAAATTGGAAAGAGTACAGAGAAGAGCTGCCAGATATGTATGCAACAACTACAGCTACGAGGCAAGTGTCACCGCCATGATGAACCAACTAAACTGGATTCCATTACAACAGAGACGCCAGAACATCAGACTCTGTTGGATGTACAAGATCACCTATGGATTGGTAGCTGTACCATTAGAAAACTACCTGGCTCTAGCCACAAGACAATCAAGGCACTACAACTCGATGGCGTATAAGATCTTCAGCCCGAGGCATGATTACTACAAACACTCATTCTTTCCACGTACAGTAATAGAGTGGAACAGACTACCGGACACGACAGTGAAAGCCTCAACTGTTGAGGCTTTCAAGGCAGCCATTTTAGCCTAGGCGCCCAGATGTTTTTATCCTGCACCACTTGTACAGATAGCACCAGTCCTCCTTTTTTCTTACTTGCACCTATATTTTTAAAACTGTACATAGACATACGTAGCGCCTACGCACGCGCCAAAGTATTGAGTACTCAGTAAATGAGTTTAATTACTATATCAAAGAAGAAGAAGAAGAAATTGCACAATTGAATAATGTAAATAAAGTAAAGTAAATATTATATATCCGAACTACAGAGTGAATATCCTGTGTGTACATACATTGTGTATACAGAATAATGACAGTTATAGATTATTATGAAGGCTGAGAAAGCAGCTGATAGCAAAGTGAGAGCTCGAGACTCATTTCTTCCAGATGTTCTTAGTTTCAGATTAAATTTGAGTCTTCTATTAAAACCACAAAAAACTTTCGGAACAGATAAACTAAAAATATTACTTTATCGAGAAATACAGACAATAATAAAATAAAAATTACAAACAAATGTTTTCTGATCTCTAATGATTAGATGTATTTTGTATCTCTGGAAAGTACATTAGAAATGCAATATACACATTTTTCTACATAAAAATCAATATTTGACAACAGTTGAAGCGTTATTCGTTATTCGCTTACTATTTTCATTGCCCATAAAGATAACAGAACAGACTACTTTATATTAGTTTGTTCGTACATGCTAACAATCACTGTTTATACAATTCATACCATCAACAATTACGCCAAACCCAGCTGTATTTCGAGTCAAGTCGGAAATATTTCAATCGCAGCCCGTCAATCACCTACACATGATGAGATAACCATGCAGAATCCGTAACATTTTACAACTTTATCAATTACTTTGAGGTCAGGAGATACAACAAGAATATTTGTTACACACACGACAAGTATTATATCAGATGTAGTGTTTCATAACGATAAGGCGTACAGATCAAACTAACCAGATCCGGAAGCTATAAATTGTGTTGTTATGACAGCTTTGTGCACTATTAAATAATATCAAAGTGCTTGTTGCTGGAAAATATTTAACATACAATATTATATCATCACCATCACGGTTCACGAAAAATCCTTTCCTTAAAAACAGTTCACGAAAAATGCGTTTTGCTGACAACACTTCACGAAACCCAACGAAATATTGATAAAAGTACAAGTTTCGGTAGTGGTGCACAGTAAATATATCTGTTGAGTTGAGTTAAACACATGTACCCCATAAATAATACAACACTAAAAGGTGCATAAACACGTAGATGATGCACGGTTATCACGAGAATGTAAAATAACTGAAAACGATTCAAAGACACTGGCATCGTCACGATTCACGGGAAACAGGAGCATCGAGAGGAAACTATCGACATATTACCCATAACTGAAAAAACACTTGTCCGTCACAAATACTTTAAAAACCACCTATCTCTCACATAAATTACGAACCACTGACCTATCAAACATAGCTGAAAAACAACTGTCCTGTCACAACTAACCGACAACCCACCAACATGTTCCAAATAAATGGCATACCAATGACCTGTCACGAAACTGACAAAACCACTGACCTGCCACACTTAACTGACACACCAATGACCTGACACACATAACTAACAAACCAATGACCAGCCACACATAACTGACAAACCAATGACCTGCCACAAAAACTAACAAACCAATGACCTACCACACATAACTGAAACACCAATGACCTGTCACATATAACTGAGAAACCACTGATCTGTCACACAGGACTGACAAACCACCGCTTTGTCAAATATAACTGATGAACAAGTTACCTGACACATGTAACTCACCAACCACTGACCTCTCACAAAGAACCGATAAACCACCGGCCTGTCCCACATAACTGACAAACCATTGCCATGTCACACATGACTGGCAAACTACCGATCTGTCACACATAATTGCAAAACCACCGACATGTCACACATAGCTGGAAAATTACCGACCGAACACAAAAAACAAACGACCGACCTCTCAGATATAACTGACCAATTAACAACATGTCACACAAAACCGACAGACCACCGGCCTGTCACACAGATGACAACCACTGACATGTAATACTAATTTGACAGCCCATTGACCTACCACACAAAAACCAACAAATCAACGATCTGTTACACATAACTGACAAACCACCGACATGTCATACATAACTGACAAACCATCGAGCCCTCACAATTAACTGACAAACAATTGATCTGTCACACATAACCGACAAACTACTGACCTTTCAATCATAGCCGAGAGAACTGCCACACGGAGCTAACAATTCACTGACATGTCACACAAATGACAAGCCACGACCTGCCACATATAACTGACAAATCATTGATATATGACAACTGACAAACAACCGACCCTTCACACATAATTGACAACCATTGACCTGTCACACAGAAGTCACAAACCACTGACCTGTTATACTAAACTGACAAGCCACTGACCTGTAATACTAAACTGACAAACCACTGACCTGTTATATTAAACTGACAAACCACTGATATGTCATATATAACTGACAAACTATCGACCTTACACACATAACTGACAAACAAGAAATCAGACAAATGACCGACCTTACAAATATAACTGCCAACCAATGACCTGCCACACATAACTGACAAACCAATGACCTGCCACACATAACTGACAAACCAATGACCTGCCACACATAATTGACAAACCATGAACCTGCCACATATAACTAACAAACCAATGACCTATCACACATAACTGACAAACCAATGACCTGCAATACATAACTGACAAACCAATTACCTGCCACACATAGCTGACAAACCACTAACCTCACACACATAACTGACAAACCAATTACCTGCCACACATAGCTGACAAACCACTGACCTCACACACATAACTGACAAACCAATGACCTCACACACATAACTGATAAACCAGCGATCAGACAAACCACCGACCTTACAAATATAACTGCCAAACCAATGACCTGTCACACATAATTGACAAACCAATGACCTGCCACACATAACTGACAAACCAATGACCTGTCGCACATAACTGACAAACCAATGACCTGCCGCTCATAACTGACAAACCAATGACATGTCACACATAATGACAAACCAATGACCTGCCACACATAACTGAAACACCAATGACCTGCCACACATAACTGACAAACCAATGACCTGCCACACATAACTGACAAACCAATGACCTGTCACATATAACTGACAAACCAATGACCTGTCACATATACCTGACAAACCAATGACCTGCCACACATAACTGACAAACCAATGACCTGTCACACATAACTGACAAACCAATGACCTGCCACACATGACTGACAAACCAATGACCTGCCACACTTAACTGACAAACCAATGACATGCCACACATAACTGACAAACCAATGACCTGCCACACTTAACTGACAAACCAATGACCTGCCACACCTAACTGACAAACCAATGACCTGCCACACATAACTGACAAACCAATGACATGCCACACATAATTGACAAACCATGAAACTGCCACATATAACTAACAAACCAATGACATGCCACACATAACTGACAAACCAATGACCTGCCACACCTAACTGACAAACCAATGACCTGCCACACTTAACTGACAAACCAATGACCTGCCACACCTAACTGACAAACCAATGACCTGCCACACATAACTGACAAACCAATGACATGCCACACATAACTGACAAACTACTGACCAGTCACACACAACTAACAAGCCACTCACTCATTACACATAACTGTCAAACCAAAATCAACACCAATGCCAAACCACTGAAATGATTCATGATAAATAACTGTTAAAAAATAACACCAATGCCAAGCTTGAAACCACTGGAATGATTCATGATACTTTAAACTGATATTATGACCGGATTTTCAGAGGGGGTCTTTCGAGTTATTTACAACTTTTAACTTTATCTCAACTCTCCGCTTTCCCGTTGTTCATTATCCGAGGCTATCCCTCATTTCGCTTTATCCAACTCCTCTCGTCTCCAAGATGTCCTCGTCTCTCAAATTTTGTTAAAATAATCGCAGTGTTAATAAAAAAAAGTTTGTCATTTCTGGTTATATTATCAACAAAATTACATCTTCTCTCCAACAAGTCGCCATGATCTAGCTGAAATATTGCTGAAAGTGGCGTTAAACACAAAAAAACAATCAATCAATCTCTCTAACAATGGTAAAAACTTGCATTCCATCAGATAGAAATGTAATTTACCACTCGTCCTATCTTTCACAAATTAGTAACTCATTTCCAGCAATCTATAATGTCAGTAAATTATCATATCTTGTTAATCAAAATTCCTCCACATTAAAACAAATTACATGTACATTTTGTAGATATATAAAATAAAGTCAAAGAACTTTTGTATATTTGTGTGAATAGGATGTTTGTTTCCACTGAACTCTTTTCGAGCATTTTGATAGATTAAAAATAACAAATCATGTCGAGAAATACACCAGACATGTTCGGTTTAAAGAAAAGTAATAAAAATTCAACAAAAAATATATAATATCTGCTTCTTGGAAACCGCCAGCAGACGTATTTGTTTATTGGTTAATTCCCCATAGAAAACACTTCAAAGAGAAATAAATTTCTGGTGAAACAAGACACATTCTCCAGTGTATGGCGATATCTTCTTTACATTCTAGGACCAATTATTTAAAATAAAATACCTGATGAGAGAAAACTTACAAAAGTTTCATTCTTACACACATATTTAGCTATTATCGTGGCATATATTTGAATTAATGTACAGTACATATTCAAAATATTAATGGGCGATGTTATTTGCCATAAAGAGAGTACATCACTGAATTATATAAATACAAATGGTAGAACACTGTCCTGCGAATGTGCTCTCCTTATCAACCAAAAATGGCTGGTGATTTCGAGGGATACAATTTACTAATATCCGCCAACCAATGTTAAAACTTAAAACACATTCTGGTTTCCATGATTACTAATATCCGCCATTCCATGTTAACGTAATATGAAAGGCGAATATCGTGGAATGTTTGGATTAAATATTTTTACTTAATATACCACTTAATTTAACTAAAATAAACTGCATAACATTAAAAATCCGCTCAAAAGCAGATTTTATGAGCAAATCGCAAAATATTTGACAGCAGATAATTCTGTTGTACACAACAGTAATGCAAATGATATGCGCGTGACCCAAGATTTGAACTCTTTCGGGGAGATTGTATAACGGGTGTGTTCGATTTGTGTTTAAATTATCTCCCCTTTGGAAACCTGGCTGTCAAAAGTAGACATTTATTTTGATGTTGATATGTTTTATTGATATATTTTGTGATGATAAGGCTATTTATAATATATTTATCGTATTTAAACATTGACAAACTTCTGCAAATAATTTTTTTTTAAGAAATTTGCAGAATTAAAATAATAACCATACCATTGCTAAGGTGACGAATGTTTTACGACGTCACAACAGGTTTTATACTAAAAATAAACACCATGAATTCGTGTTAATGGTGCTGTTCCTATTGCAATCGAAATAATTTATGTCATGCCGTGATATAAGATTTTAACATGGGTAGGTAGGGTGTAGTAATTTAAAAAAAAATTTTACTCCTCACTCCGCTACTCTCCAATTAGGGTAAATTTTGTGAGAAGATAAGACATACCCATGGTAAAATCTCCAATACACCACCAGCTGCAATAACTTATTTCTTAAGAGCATTTGTTGTATTTGTATTGAGGGCATGCACTAAACGGACATTATATAGTAAAACAAGAAAATATTTAAGGAATTCTACGCATAAATATGGGTTATCTTGTTTTAAGTATCATATTTCATTAATCCGTGTACTAAGCTTAATCAATTGGTCTAACATAACCAGATGTGCGATGGAATGCAGTTTATAGTTAAACTTTCTTTGTAGTAAATTCTAACAGATAACATTTGACCTCGCCATACAACTTCGATGGTAACATATATTAAATCTGTTTAAATACTGGTACATATATACAACCTGGCATTTATATGGCAAAACAAAACACTCAAAATGTAAAGCGTTATGGTTTTTAACGCCACTTTCAACAATATTTCAGTTGTATATCGTGGCGGTAAGTTTTATTGGTGGAGCAAAATTTAAAACATTTTAGATCAATTGCAAACGGAAATTGAATATCAATTTGAAATCGGTCTTGATATTTATCAAAACATTATTATAACTTTGACTGAAATATTAGAAAATAAAAATCTATAGTTTGACAATACATATAGAGGATTATAATGTCTAATAGTACTTATCTAACTAAAATCAAGGATTTATCTAGTCCTACAACATAAATCCTTGCTAAAATGTAAATATGTATTTTTAAAAAGTGGGAATGAATAGAAGACATTGTTATACCTTATAATTTTTTCTCTATATAAATGTATTGGGAATAAAAATCAATATTTTTACTGTTGTTTTTTTTTTAAATCTCAAAATCCTTGAACCAGCGATTTGTTGACCGTCAAGTTTTCGGTCGGTTGGACCGGGTCCAATCTGTTGACCGCTTGCCCTACTTATATTGGTTCCTTAAAATAGCTGCACGCATATGTCACGTGATTCCCTATCGTCTGTGTAACGTTTACTAAAAACAAAAATGGCGACATCCATGTTCGCCGATCTGTCTGAAGATGAAATGGAGGAGATTTTAAACGAAACCGAGAGTAGGAACACCAAAAACGTAATACAAGTAGCTTCAAAATTAATATTAGAGAGAGAGTGCATGCGTGACCAGGAAAATTGAACTGAAACAACTCTGAGAAAAAATCATCGTAATATAAGTTTTCCACTGTGCTTTTGACTTTTTAATGAGTGAAATTGTAACAAAGTCATAACTATTTACTAGAAACAAACAAATGTTTGGCTAAAAATGTTTGGTAAGTCAGTACCCAATCCCAACACACCACCTTCTGCAGTGACACCAAAATCAGCCGCCATCTTGAAAATCTCAACTCGGCCCATCACAACATATCAACCACTGGAAGCAAATGACTGAGAAATTAAACAACAAACTTAGAAAATTCCTCAGCAAACCTAGGCTCACCCCAACAGGAGATCGCAAATTACAACAGGCGATATTAACGGACAGCAAAGGGCAAATAAACAGACATGTATTACTCTATTTTTTTTCAGCTGGCTGGGCGTGGCTTAACACGGGTTGACTGATTACAGCAAAGTCCATGTATTTAGGAGGGTCAGGTTACCTGATCAATTTCATTTATACAGCTGTATTCAATCGTGCGTTCTATTCCTTTGGTATGAATTGATTTCGGTGACTGCTGAATACAGTTCAATAATGTCACTAACGGGAACTGCCATGTACATACACAAAATAAAATCGAATGCTCTCATGTAAATTTAAAGGTCAACTCCGCCCGACCAGTTAAATAAAATAGAGTAATAGCACACCCACAGAAAGACAACTTCTCTGGTGGAGCAAAGCCAGATCGACAGCTGAAAAAAGTGTACGTTGGCTAGAAAGAAACATAGCTAGAAAAATCATAAACCATGGCGACATTTGGCTATATACTTGGATCGGCACCTGCAGCCTAACAACAATAAACAAGCAGAAATGCATAGCACTGACAACAGAAGACGATGAAACAATAATTGATGTAATTACAAAGATATACGAAGAAATTATTCGTATCATCAACAAATATCTAGGATCGAAAATCACAATCCTAGAAGTCCCTGTGTACTCGATCAAACATTGGAACAAAAAGAAAGGACAAAGAGACCCAGACTGTTTTGTCGGTCAAGACAAAATCCTACAGCCACAAATCTATCTACTAAATGGCAAGATAAGAGAGATAAATAAACGCATTGGTAGCCACTCGCCGAAATTCTCTTCTGACATCAGCAACAACACTAAATATCACTGTGGAAAGGAGAGAAAGCTGAAATCTACAAAAACCTACGACTTCGGACTATATAAAGATGGTATACATCCAGGAGACTTTCTAGCAAAACGCTGGCAGAAGAAAACCTCAGAATAATCGAAGAGAGACTGGGAAGAGGTACATGCACCACCAACAAATTAGAGGTAATTACATACATATTTAGTCAGCGTGGGTTTTTCTACACTATACTAAATCACTATGTTTGTAGTTGCCACTACTCTGATACACTTTCAACTTGATTCAACAAACTAGAAGTAACTGCATACATATTTAGTCAGCGTGGGTTTTTCTACACTATACTAAATCACCATGTTTGTAGTTACCATTACTCTGGTATACATCCTACTCACGATCTCATTTCATACCTCAAAATCTTGGACCCATCAGCAGCTAACTTACAACCTTCTGAACTGGAAATTACGTTACGCTAAAAGACAGCCAATCTGCTTCCCTACACATAACACTAAAACTAAATACATATTTATACTACTGATATCACTAAGTGGAGATGTCGGACCAAACCCAGAACCAGCAAAAAAGACACAGTCTACCATTGTGGACTGTGTTAGTACCCAGTCACATAGAACTGTCGAGGAATATGCTGCGATGGATGCAATATATGGCACCATAAATCCTGTATAGAATTGTGCTCACAAGATTATGAACTCCTTGAAAAATCCAACGTACAATGGATCTGTTGTAAATGCGAAAGTATTAACATCAGCATCTTCACCTTCAGAAGCTACGAACTAGAAACATCAAACATCTACGAACAAATCACAGGAATAGACCTAACTTTGGACTCCATACCACCTGTCTTCAGTCCACTAAAAACAAGCAGTCCAAAAAATAGAGAGACATCAAACATAACGAACTCTGCTTCAACATTTAACTCTAGGCGATCCCATCATTTAAGTAGCAATCCTTACGAAGTACCAGCCAAGAAAAACCTGCGCATCATGACAGTTAACTGCAGAAGCATAAGAGATAAACAACAAGAATTTAAAACAGCGCTTCACTACCTAAAACCAGACGTGATATGTGCATCTGAATCATGGCGAAAAGGAGTTAAACCAGGGTCAAGCCCAACCAAAGATGCCACCAAATCGAGTGAAATTTTCCCACCCAACTATAATGTATATAGGAATGACAGAGGAATTCTAGGAGGAGGCGTGTTTATAATGGTAGAGAAATCAATCACATCAGTTGAGCAAACATCCCTCATCACAGACGGAGAAATAGAGTGGATAAAAATCAAAATGAAAAACCAAAAAGATCTTCTTATTGGATCATTCTACATGCCACACAGAGAACAGAAACACCTAGACGAGCTGCACAAATCATTAACAAAGATTAACAACCACAAAAACGCTAATATTATACTAGCAGGAGATTTCAACTGCCCTGACATAAGATGGGACATTCTATCAGCAACTGGCCCAGACAGAGAAATACAGCAGGGTTTAGTAGACATAACAGAAGCATTCAACTTGACACAAATACATAACCTACCAACTAGAGAGAAAAACCTTTTAGATCTTCTATTCGTCACAAACCCAACCTTAGTCAAATCATCAACCAACGTGCCAAGTATATCGGACCAAGAAATAGTAATCATAGATTTCGAAACTAAAGTACACCACCAAAAGACACCACCAAGAAAATGATATGTATACAAAAAGGCCAAATGGGAAGAAATCACAAAGGACCTAAAAAAACACCCTGGATGAGATCAAAACAAAAAAGGAACAAGGAGCTGAAGTACAACATCTCTGGGATACATTCAAAACACAATTAGAAAGAACCATGAACACCAACATCCCACATAAAGAAATAAAATCTAGAAACAGCATACTATGGATAAGGAAAAAGAAAGGAATATGCTAAAAAAGAAACAACGGTTATATAGACAAGCTAGGAAAACGAAGAAATTGTCCAACTACAGGTCGTACCAGACAGAATGTAAAAGACACCTACGGAAAGCAGAGTACGAATATATTAACCAAAACATCTTCGAAGAGCTAAAACAAAAAAAAACAACAATACAAAACCGTTTTAGAAATATATAAAAATCAAAACGACAAGATGCAGGAGGAATTGCACCTCTGAAAAAGGAAGCAAACTTGATCAGCGACAGCAAAGGGAAAGCAGAACTCCCATTAGACCAATTCAAGTCAGTCTTTACAAAAACAACAGATAACACCCTACCAAAGACAAGGATTCAAGCAAAAACCGACATCACCCCAATTAAGATAGAGCAGAAGGGTCTAGAAAAACTACTGAGACAAGTAAACCCCAATAAAGCTTCTGGACCAGATACCATACGAAATCGTATCCTCAAGGAATGTGCCGAACCAGTGGCACCAATACTGCAAATAATACTGCAGCAGTCTCTCGATATGGGTGATCTTCCAAAAGACTGGAGGGATGCAAATATATCAAGCATATTCAAAAAAGGGGATAAACACCTTTCATTAACATCTGTCATCAGTAAAATCTTAGAACATATCATCTGTAGACATATGATTAAACATTTGGAAAAGAACAAGATCTTGACAAACTTAAACCATGGAATTAGGTCAGGCTACTCCTGTGAAACACAACTTCTAACAACAATAAATGACTTCCTACAAGAGCACAACAAAGGACACCAAATAGATGTAGCAATATTAGATTTCTCAAAAGCTTTCGACACAGTTCCACATAACAAACTTCTCCATAAATTACACCAATATGGAATAAAAGGCAATCTCCATAAGTGGCTAACAAACTTCCTGACAGCCAGGTCAATGCGAACAATCGTAGAAGGAGAAAAATCAAATGAAAACACTGTCGACTCCGGAGTACCCCAAGTCACTGTGCTAGGACCGTTACTATTCCTCTACCACATAAACGATCTACCGGATAGTGTTACATCCTCTGTTAGACTATTTGCAGATGACTGTTTGCTATACAGAACAATCAAAACAGCAAAAGACCACCAAAAACTGCAAGCAGACTTGGAACAACTTGAAATATGGGCAAAAGACTGGGGCATGAGATTTAACGCCAAAAAATGCTATACTAGTATATTATCCATCAATAAAAATTCGAATAAATTTTACTCTCTTGATAATCACATCCTTCAAGAAGTTCAAGACAACCCATACCTAGGTCTACAGATGTCGAACGATCTAAAATGGAGCATGCACATAAACAACATCAGTAAGAAAGCAAATGCCACCTTGGGCTTTCTAAGAAGGAACCTAAGAAATGTTCCAGAAACATGTAGAAAGACAGCCTATATATCCCTCGTAAGATCAACTATGGAATATGGAGCAACCATCTGGAACCCATACCTAAAAGGGGATATAGATAAACTAGCTCGATACGCTATAAGCAATACGACGCAGTCTCCGCCTGATCCTGCTGTATAAGGTGGTTGAGGGGTTGGTGCCGGCACTACCAACTGCTGACTTCGTCATAACAGCCAAACCTAAGAGAAACATTAAAGCCAAAGTGTATAAAGATTGTGAAACAACAAATATCACATAAAGTGCATACTAAAGAACTCAAAGGGCCTCAAGGTCCCAGACTGCAATACAGAACAATCTAAACGTTCATTCTTCGTGGAAACAATTGTCCAGTGGAACAAACTGCCAGACAAAGTCGTGTGTGCAGATTCCGTAGAGGCATTCAAGACCGCCCTACAGGAATACAGCCCATAACACCGGCACTCTCTCTTACCGTGTATAAAAGGCTATTTAGGATTCTACACGTACCAGAAACAGAAACAGAAAATATGAGACAGGTGCTACCTGTAGTGTTAGCGAAGCAAAATCCACATTATCTAATATTTAAATCATGTAAATCCTTGGAATGATTGAAATAGAAATGTTACTTATTTTTGTGTATTTTTTGGAGTGTACTGTAGTACAATGTAAGGATGCTCTTTCCGTCTATTGAAAAAGGCACGGCCATGAATGCTCGCGAATCTGAAAATTATCTGCCAATTTCACGCTCATTCAGTGCATCAAAATAGTGTCGAGATTTTGTGGGCCGAGATATGTCGGGGACGGCTTTTTTTAGGACCGAATATAGTCTCATTCAATCGAACTCTCGTGATCTCGACGCCGCCATATTGTACGCGTGTCTCCAAGGATACAGGAAGTAGTTCTTGTGAACGAAAGATTTTTAGGCCATCAGTATATATTTTTTTCTCTCGATATTTCTAACATAAATTCGCTGGCATATTAAGCCAGTAAGACTAAAAACAGGAGAAGAAATTAAAATAAAAAGCATTAAATATGATAAGGGATACCAAATAAGTTATAGACTGGTTCCTCGAACAATAGCTGTTGCCCTCGGACCCAGTCAATAACTGTATACTGTTATGGGTATGAATGTATTTATATCCAATGTTGCAGTAGTAAAATTTTGTAGAGAAAAAATGTCACTGGTCATGCAATGTTCTGTTCTATGCTATCCCTCTCCCTCTACAAAATAAATTCTAGAGGTGAAGAAGTGCATATTTCACTTTCCAACTGACATTATTTTTGGTGTTTGTCACAGCTTAATACATTTTTAACATGAATTGTTCCTTCATTAATTTTTTTTAATTCAGCTGAAGCACAGATACCGCACCAGATACAACATACTTCGACGGCCAACAACTATCACCAGCTCACATCAATGGACCAGACAGAACGCCAGATTGCACCCACTTCGATCGCCAGTAATTACCACCAGCTCACATCAATGGACCAGACAGAACGCCAGATTGCACTCACTTCGACCGCCAGCAATTACCACCAGCTCACATTAATGGACCAGACAGAACGCCAGATTGCACACACTTCGACCGCCAACAATTACCACCAGCCCACATCAATGGACCAGGCAGAACGCCAGATTGTACCCACTTCGACCGCCAGCAATTAACACCAGCTCACATCAATGGACCAGACAGAATGCCAAATTGCACCCACTTCGACCGCCAGCAATTACCACCAGCTCACATCAATGGACCAGACAGAACGCCAGATTGCACCCACTTTTACCGCCAGCAATTACCACCAGCTCACATCAATGGACCAAACAGAACGCCAGATTGCACCCACTTCGACCGCCAGCAATTACCACCAGCTCACATCAATGGACCAGACAGAACTCCAGATTGCACCCACTTCGACCGCCAGCAATTACCACCAGCTCACATTAATGGACCAGACAGAACGCCAGATTGCGCCCACTTCGACCGCCAGCAATTACCACCAGCTCACATCAATGGACCAGACAGAACGCCAGATTGCACCCACTTCGACCGCCAGCAATTACCACCAGCTCACATCAATGTACCAGACAGAACGCCAGATTGCACCCACTTTGACCGCCAGCAATTACCACCAGCTCACATTAATGGACCAGACAGAACGCCAGATTGCACCCACTTCGACCGCCAGCAATTACCACCAGCTCACATCAATGGACCAGACAGAACGCCAGATTGCACCCACTTCGACCGCCAGCAAGTACCACCAGCTCACATCAATGGACCAGACAGAACGCCAGATTGCACCCACTTCGACCGCCAGCAATTACCACCAGCTCACATTAATGGACCAGACAGAACGCCAGATTGCACACACTTCGACCGCCAGCAATTACTACCAGCCCACATCAATGGACCAGGCAGAACGCCAGATTGCACCCACTTCGACCGCCAGCAATTACCACCAGCTCACATCAATGGACCAGACAGAACGCCAGATTGCACCCACTTCGACCGCCAGCAATTACCACCAGCTCACATCAATGGACCAGACAGAACGCCAAATTGCACCCACTTCGACCACCATCATCAGCCCACATCAGTGATGGGATTCTCCAACCAACATTGCAATCGGGAACACATACCAACTTTGTCCCGTTTCAGACCAATGGCTATAGACAGAGCTGCTATAGTCACACCATTTAAATTTCTAAATTTCTAAAAGGTCAAACAACCTTAAAATAAAGTACCGACATGACAAAAACATGCACAATATTAAATATAAGCGATATAATGTAAAAGAATGTATCTGCCGGTTGACCCACGGGTGATGAATGAAGACTAATCGGAGCGTGATCAGCTGTGGTTTACCGACGATAGAATTTTTTATTTTTCATCCTTTTCTGTTTTTTTTTTCTTCCTTTGAATTGATTGTACTGCTTGCTGTGGCTGGAATAAAGAAAGGTTTCCGTCATATTTGACGTCTCTGGATTACAAAATGACGCGACGTACAACGTTTTGCTTCGTATAGCATTGATCGATAACGCGTCATCAATTTGTGGAATGTGTATCACGTGATACGCAAATAGGAAAATGTAGTACATATACAATATTAGTGTATTGTAGAAGAATATAGAAAATATTTGTATGAGGCTAAGGAACTGGGAGGAAAATGCGAGGCTTCAGCCGAGCATTTTCCCCCAGTTCCGTGCCGAATACAAATATTTTCTATATTCTTCTACAATACACTAATATTGT